>CABFVX010002596.1:76729-109594 GCA_902151425.1 Timema shepardi | reverse complement strand
CCCCAATATCCCTAGGATTGACAGTCTAGTCTATTGGGAGAATGATGCTTTAGACCATGCGACCACCATAGCAGGTGCTACTAGAATCAAGTAAGGATAAACAACAGCCAGCAGCTTGCACAGGTGTTAAATGTGGAAGAACTTAACCAAGGTGGCGTTTTACTAGTAAATATGGTGTGCAAGTACACATTTTCAACCCTAAGATGTTCTGTGATTTGTAAACACTTGTACATCTGCTGCCCTACTTTCAGTGGTGGATGTCTGCTGGTTCAGCACCATCTGTCTGGCTCTATAGGAACACTTAGCTTCCATTAGCACCACATGCCCAACTTGCCGTTGATAAAACTAATTTGTTTCCTGCTTTCAAAGCCAAACTTCTCCCAGTCAAATGTAGCAAATCAGTCCATACTTACTTCGGTGGCCGCATGGTCTAAGGCGTCACTCTCACAATAGACTGCCAATGACAGAGGGATAGGAGTTTGAATCCCAACTGGGTGTACTGGAGTGGGTTTTTCCAAAATGGCTTTCCACTCTTCCTCCATTCAAATGTGGATACACTTTATCTAAATTAAACCTCCTCATCCATAACTCATTAGCATGATTAGTAACGTGTGTATAGCGTGAAAAGGTAATAAAATGCAGTGGTAAAAAAATCTAGTTCATGACATATAGTTTAGTTTGTATGTTCAACTCTATGGCTATTATTGGTGTTATCTAAGGGGCAAGGGTTTTATTTTTGCAGAGAAAATGCATACACGTTAGTGTGAAGAGAGACTGCAGTAGCATAGTCGACTCTGACCTGTGGTGTGGTTCCCTTCCTAATTTACTCGGAGTGGTTTTAAAATTATGTGATTTACCATGCTCCTTTCAAACCATTGTTTGTGAATTTATTTAAAATTTATTCTCATTATTCTATTTCTTAAAATTAGGTAGTTTACATATACACTTAGATAATTAAATCCAATCAAAAGTATTTTGGCAATTTTTCTTCACCGTTTAAACTTTAGTGACTTTTTAATCTTTTACCTTTTTTATTTATTTTATTCCTTTTAACCTTTATTCCCTTTTTAGGTTTCTATGATTTACTTTTTGCCCTTTTTACCAAATTGTGATATTTTTGGCACATTTGACATTTTTACAATTTTTGCCGCTTAGATTAAATCTTTACCATTTTTGGCCTTTATACATTAATTACCCAACTTGACCTCCGAGAAATATTCTAGGGTAAAAAATGGTGAAGGTTATAGGGTAGAGAGGTTTACAGGTGAAAAAGTATTAATAGATAAAAGTTATTTATTAGAAATAAATCACAACATTTAACAATTTAATTATCATGGTAACTACAAGAGTTTGTTATAGATACCAAACTCTTATTTACTCTCAATAGCAACCAAACTTTCATGGCCGCCAAATAACATTACAAATTGTATGAGATGTAGTAGTAAAGCTTTCTCACGGCGTTAATATTTAATTAATTAAAAAGAACCTAGTAAAAAACTTAAAATTCCAGCTTCGAGGTGCACATGTTCATGCACAGGAGTTAATCATATTTAAATTTCATACCTCGGAGTGTGGTATGGGTATGTATCGCATAATGCTTATTATATACAGACAAATAAACTCTCCATTTTATTAATATTAATAATAATAGAGAAGATAGATAGATATAAATTAATTCCATAAATTGGATATGTAAAGTGTTATTTACAACTAATGAACTTAATCTATATTGGAAATGCTATGGATGGAATCCAAATAAATAAATAAAAATGCCACAAGGAGTTTCCAAAAAAATATATATTACACCTTTCTTATTAATGAAGGGAAACAAAATAATTAAATAATACATTTGGAAATATTAAGATAGATAATTAACATAAGTTATACATTTATATTTATAAGCTTACAATGCTTTTGAATCAATGAATACTTCATGTAACTTTGATGGTAGTATGTACAATATGGTGAAAGTATCATTCACATATACTGTACTTGAAAGGTGATTCAAAAGGTTAGATGAACACATGTTTGATTTATTACCATCAACACGTTAGTGTGTTTATTACACAATCGGCTGAATTAGTGACCCCACTTGGGAAAATCATATCTGGTTTGATCTGGTAATCAGCCTGTTCCAAATCTGTTTTGTTCTGGCCAAGAGGCTTAAAGCTAGTTTCATATTAAACCTGTAATGATTAGTAAAACTTTGTATATATATTAAACTATTTTATTGTTATTTGTAAAAATACATGGCCTGTATTAAAGAGTAATTTATAGACACAATTAGATTAATTCCCATTAAATTCATTAAGAAGAATGTTCCGGATTTGGCTACATCTAGTGAATCTCTTATTTGGGATTCACCAGATCTGAGAATCACTGGATCTGGGATTCTCAGATGTGGTATTTTTACACATGGGACACACCCATAAATTGACTTTGGAAAGGGCATATAATTTATTGAAACTATTAGGTGTGTATATTTTTCTGTTTGGGAATTTTAGAAACACTTTTAATGTGTGTGTATATAGTGGAATTCCGGTAGGAAATAACTCTTTATAAAATATTAACTTTATTTTACGGCTATCATTCTTGATTTTTAATATCATTATACTTTATAAGTAATGTTTTTAAATACATATGATAGAATTGTAGAAAATGTGCAAATGGAAAAGAAAAAGTCACTAAAATATGTATTTAATTTTAATTTTATTTGTGTCTATTTTATATATATATATATAGTTTTTTACAATTCTATTATATTTATTTACTGGTATATTATATATTATATCATATACTTTATACACCTAATTTCAAACATAACGTGACAGCTGCAGATAACATGACTTAATGTATAAATATACAAAAATGGTTTTATCTAACTTTTATAACTGTCATTCCTATCTAAATCAAATTGTAGTTGTTTGTTATGTCTTAAGCTTTTATTTAAATTATTTGCGATCTTGAGGGAAGCACTGTAAATGCTACACTTGCCTTCCCTAACTCCCAAGGTGCTGAATAATTATTAGTTCACACAATGCTTGAGGACATACATGACAGTCACATGACCATATTGCTAGAAGAACATTATTAATCTGCAATCCTTATTTTTTTAACTTTTGGGGTTGTGTTAATAAAAAGTTGTAGGCCTATGAGACTGAAATTAAAGATTGTAAGAGGCTCAAATAGTGCATGCATTTGACACATTACTCAGCAGCTAATCAACACTGGTAGTTCTGTTGTTCTTCTTTGCTAAGCATAATACATACAGGCATAAGGCAACTTATAATTACAGCACCACATATTTCTACTAGTTCAGGCTTTTGGCAAATAAGGGCACGGCTTCAAATTTTTTTTTTAAATATTCATATAAAATATAAAGTTTTAATGCAAACACAAACTTGGACACACTTTTATGTGATAAAAGTAATAAATCATACATGTGTGGATTTATAATGTTTTACTTTAAATGACTACTCTAGTAGCTCCCTTTGGTAATTAACTGACCCAAAGACTCATCATGTGTGTGTATTTATAACATATGTAAGTGCTATTAGATTTTGTATACTGTCAAACTTGGTTGTAACGGCCTCGGCTATTCCATCAACTTGGATGTAGCGTCATTTTTTCAGCAGTCTGATCAAACTGCCATCTCTTAACGTTATAAAAACCTCTGTTTTAGCATCACTACCACCCGGTTGTAGCATCAAAAACTTCTTAAATATTTTACTCCAAAATGTATTTAAATGTGCGTATATGTTAAAAAAAAAATTACCAATTCCGACAAAGGTCTATTTTCTAGCAAGGTGGGAGTGTACTGGTCATAGAGTGCGCTGCTTTAATAATAGATTGAATGGCAAAACAAAGTCAGGGAGAGGGTTGTGGGAATCATGGATGCTTCAAGGTCAAAATGAAAAGAGGACTAATCCTCATTCATTGTCAATGAGCTGGCTGGAATTGTCTTGTGTGTTCATCTAAGCTCAAAGCCAAGGTTTTTTTTTCCATTGTTTTATTAGTTTAGGTAGTCATTGTATGGTAATTTGGTAGTCATTATATTATTATTATTATTATTATTATTTTTATTAGCACCATGTATTACTACCCATTCGGGTTGTACACACTTACTCTAATGTGTAATGGTAGAGTGATTGTGAGATGAAATGGAGGACCTACAGTTTAACGTGGGATCCGAACCACAGTGGAGGTCTGGCATTCCTTTCACACATTCACAAGATGTCTTGTCAGAGGTGAAGGAAGGGTTTGGCAATCAGGAAATCTGTGGCGGGACCGAGGTTTTATCCTCGGACACCCAACACAGAAGTCTGACACCTTACCTCTAGACCACCAGGACACCTGGAAGTCATTATAAGTAAGCCTATATTTTTTTTATAATCATGGCAAATTGTAGTACAAAAATAAAAGTTATGCTATTCAAGAGAAAGTACATGTCATTAGAACATGTGAAAGTGGACGGAAAAAGGCTGATATATGCCGTGCATTAGGATTAGTGAATTCTACTCTAAATGTCCTTCCTTGCAAGCTATTAAAAATGTTCCGTTGTTACCTCTTTTATAATGTATCTCTGATGTAACGTCAAAATTTGTTTGCCCTCTTCGATAATGCTATAACCAAGTTCGACTGTATATATAATGTAACAAACTTTAAAAAAACAAGTTTAAATAAATCTATAATTTCAACAAACACAGTTTGTGTCACCTTTAAGATAATATATTGTTATGTGAAAAATATTTAACGTATAATGATTTTATTTTCTGACTCAAAAGTTTTGATTCAACAAACTTATTTGACATGTAGTCTTCTGAAATTGATTGATTGAAATTTATAATTTGTAAAATATTAACCTTAAATATATCCTCCCCTTCTTTTTTGAGCTGTAAACTAGATATCTCCTAGCAGTCCATTTAAATCCCTATTTGTTTTTCCATAAGAATAAATATTGTGAATTTACAGTAACCAGTAGACTCACCTTTATTTTCTTTAAAAGGGTTGTGTATTGTTTTATTCTAAATGGAGCCATAACATGAATTTCACTTTGTCAATTTACAGCACACTGTAATTTGTTTTAAAAAAATTGTTAAAAGGAAACTTTAGTCTTGGCTAAATAAAGGCTTCTATTGGTTTTTAAAATCACGTTCTTTGATGGCAAAGGTTTTTTTTAACAGACACCATGTTGGGTTCCCAAAAGATTTAACTGTATATACAATTATATTTCATGATCAAGTTGAAAAATAAAAGCCCCTTCAAGCTGAAAACACTAAAATATGTATATGATACACGACACACAACACAAAGTAGAATTTATCATACGAGGGGGTCGGGCAAAAACATAATAACCCTAAGTTTAAGAAAAAATGTGCTAGCAAAGATTTCTTATAGCTTACCTCTTGAACTACAAGTTGTTTTTATTGTCAGTTAAGACCTTGAGGATAATTAATATCAGAGACTATTATTTTTATTTTTTATAGCTAGATTTCAGGATATTATAGCTGATTAAATAGTGAGAATATTCCATTACAAACCCATGTGGGCTATCATGGTTTTGCCTCGAGTACCTCATATATGGTAATGAATCTCTGTGTGAAACTTTACCCTTATGTTCCTTATTTTGTTTATATAACACATATAATTATTATAGTGGTAGCTACATATAAATATAGAGCACAGCTCATATATGCTAAAATATAAAATGTCACATTGACTTGCTAACTTGCACAAGGCAAATAACATACAAATAATAATTGTAAACACCAACAAAGCATTTAACTCAAATATAATTTCAACATTTGATTATACTTTAATTTTTTTTTACCGCTAATAGTTTTTGACTCGGTTTAAAATCATAACAAGTGCTGTGAGATAGTTAGTAAATTGGACCTTATATACAAATTGTCTTACCTCGAAAAATGGATCTCGACACAACTGGTTCATATTTAACCCAAATCAATGTTATAAGTAATATTTTATCACTGGCAGAGAACACTAATATCTCAAGAAATGGGGCAGTGATCAAGGCAGTAAATAAATTAGAGCTATATCAGGTATTCCAAAGATGCCAAATTAGTCTAACAATAGCTAAAATGTTTAATTTAACCTTGTTGTTTCACCAACATTTTTTGGAATCGCCTGATCTGTTATATGGTTCAAGGATTCATAAAATATGCACCTAAGCATTTGTGCCCTTTGATGAATTTTTCATTTAACATATTTGTTACTAGTTACTTTTAGTTTCGGCGGACTTTGTATTTATTTCAAGGTTAAGTACTATCAAAACAAGAAAGTGGAGTTATGTCGCTAAGGTGTGCCAGAGTTTTTTAATTGGCAACTAGTTTGTTATGATAGTAAATCTATTCAAAGAGTTGGGCTTTGACTTCTCTTTGAAATTATAACCAATATTTTTTTACAAAAAAAATATAATAATAACCATGAAAAGTTACATAAAATATAGTTTTTTTTTTAATTTTTTATTTTATTTTGCATATACATTATTGAGTATTTAGAAGTAATTTAAAACCATTGTTTGCATAGTTTGATATGACGAGTTTTTGTTGCGTCTATTTGGGTCATTTCATGTCCATTCCAAAATTACCAGAGTTAACCTTGTATTAGCATCTTCTGGATCATACATACCGCAAACCTGTAATGACAGATGAAACTGGTCTATACCCACTCTACATGTTGTGTTAATACTTTCCACGTGTTATTATCTACCCAAATTACAATAAATTTAATATTATCTCATCACACTGGAAGGATTACTGGTATTTTACATCTGCGATTTTCCTTTCCCTTTCTGAATTAACAAATTTGTACTATCAAAGCACAATTATAATACTTTCACTATGGTAAATTTTTCATTATCACAAACAATTTTTTTTATATAACTTAAATTATTTTCTTGCTTAAATCATTAAATAGACATGCTTTTTTCTTTCTTGTCAAACAAAGCCCTTTATGATAATAAAATATGCCTAGAAAGAACTAAATAAATTATGTCAAAAACCACATCATGACTCTCGCTGTACAGTATCCATGTTTTCTCATGAAAAATTACACACATTCACGAAACCACAGCCTTAATATCGAGTTGCCAAACAAAGTTTAATGTTAGTATCAAAAGGCAGCAAGATAAATCATAAAGTCAGTATTGGACTTACTAACATTGGTATGAATTCATTAATACTATACATTGGTAAAAACTTTTACACATTATATAGTATCTAAAGCGTTTCATAGATGTACCATTATGTGACTATTTCTGATATCATCAGCAGGTAAGTGTCATTCACACACGTTATTTAACATTTCTACAAACAACATCACAACTTACAAGGATATAAAGGATCCCTTTATTGTTCACGCCATTACTTCTATGTTAGTAGCTGTAGGACACGTTATGATTCAATATTATGAACACATCTTAAACACCATGACAACAGAATGGAATTCAATTCATATAAAATATTATAATTACTATGTTAACCAAATTCTAAAACACAATTGTCTTTTAAAAACTTATTAAATTGTTTTTTGAAAACACAATCCTTTTAAAAACATTTTGTAAATAATTATTTTACCAATCAGGGTCACGTTTGGATACTTGGCAAATTTAAGCAATTTATTTTAGTAAGTACTAATGCTTAATTTCATTAAGATTGATTAACTTTATTTATGTACTTTGTTAATAATTTATTAACATACTATTTAAACTATGTGCATAAAACATAATATAGTTTTCTTTCTAAAAATTTTTTTTTAGGCTACTCACATTTAATTAAACCAATGGAGGCAGCAATGAGGGAGTTAGAATTTAAAGATGCACCCACATTTTCATGAAGGGAGAGTGGGAAACCATTTATGAAAAAACACCTTTATTAGACATCAATAACATTATTCTTATCCTTACAACCTTTAAAGAACTCATTAAAAAAGGCCTTTTATGTATATACATTGTGATTGCAAAAAGACTTGTAGTTGTAAAAGAAAGCTATTTTGGTGGTTGAGGTTCCCCGAGAAGTCGGGTCATGGGGCAAACTGATTCATATGCCCTCCTTTCACTTGTTTATCCGGGCAACCTTTAGTTAGGGTAACAAATACATCTATAGTGGTTGAATGAAGTAGATTTTATATATTACAGCTTTTCAAAAACATTAAAATAACATATTGCAATTTAATTGTTTTATATTAATTGAAGAAAAAGGCCACCATTAAAATTTTATTATGATGCCAAAAGGAGTAATTGAAAATATAGGGAAATGTATTTTTGTGGTTAAAAAAACTATTAAAGATGGATATAAGATTATTACAATTGAAATATTTAGTTTGTAATCAACTTTAATAAAATACAGTTTTGACATTTTTGTTTTTACCAAGTATCTTAAAAACTTAAAAAAAACATATTTATAATAACTAGGTCTAACTTAAATTGTTTTCTAAAACTCAAATAAATACTTTTTATTCCTCTAAATGTATAAAGGATCCAAACACTCCTTTAAAATATTTTTGCTCCCAAATAATAAGTAAGCCGCTCTAAACAAAATTCAATATGACACAACTTCAATCTACTTATTTAGAAGAAAGATAGTCAAATTTTGCATTATAATTTTTTTACTGTTGAAGGTATTGCAGCATTGATAAAACTTTCAAAAAATAAAATAAATGCAAGAAAAATTTTGAAATATTATTCAACAATAATGAGTTGTTGCCTTTAACACTTAACAAGAACTTTAAAAGGAACCATTTGAATTAATTTTATTTTCAAACTCCACAATATTTATTTTTATTAAATAAACTTAAATTTATATTAGAATCAAAATATTATTTTGATAGCTTACATACATAGATAAAATATATGGTACCTAATTGACATTTGTTATAATAAACTTTTTAAACAAAACAATATAACATCTATAGTGCTATTAAATGTTATTTTATATCAATTATAGAATGATAATGTTTTGTCTATAGCAATTTATGCTAGAACATATTAAATATTATGTACACATATTATGCTAATGAACAATTTTATTACTACATCACAAGTACATGTAATAAAACTTAATTTAAATCAAGTTACATGTTCAAACAACATAGCTTACAGACAAGATATAGATCTTTTAGGAGTGGATTATTACAGTAAAACTCACTTGTAGGCATTCTATAGATCAAAGAGCCATCAAGGGTCAAGCGAATTTTGGTAATGCCTTAGAAGAATCAACCACACTTGATTTGGATTGGCCATGCATACAACTCTTTCAAACAATAATGTATCATAACCATTCAATCTTTTTTTAAATTCTTTATTTTCCTTGCTAATAAAGGTAACAGTTGTGAAAGTTCCACTCCTTTGCTAACAAAAATGCGGAGTCAAATATTGGACTATTAAAAAAAATACAATAGGTAGTCCTATCTTTTAAATAGTGTGTGGTTTGGGTTTAAGCTCCATTTTATTTATTTGAGGTATTTAACATGCACTTTCTGAAATGACTGATTATATTAGCCCACGGGAGTTTCTATGAGCAAGAGCAAAAGAACCTACCAATTTTTCCGGTAAACGTATTTTCACATACCTTCTAGGGTTCTTTTACATGCCACAATCGACAAGAGACTGACGGCTTTCTTCCCCTTTGAAGGAAGTTAGGCTATGTATTTTTATCACTAAAGAGAAATCAGTCAACCTTGGAAACCGCAGTCAATCGCGAATATCGGGTCCTGAGGAAAGCACGAATTTGAACTATTTTAACCCTATTAGTTCCACGAGCTGATATGATCAGCTCCACTTCCTACCGTTAAAAGTGCCAAAGCCAATGGTTCTGGTGTTAACCGATAAATAGAGTAGGAGTGTATTAGGTCACTAGAACTAGAACAGTCCCCTCTGCTATAGAACCGTATATGAAGATTAAAATGATAGAACAGTCTATAAAATCACTTCATAAATAAGAGTTTGGCATTTTTTCTTGTGTAACCTTACAAAAATGATGAAATAGCTGTGGCATTTTTGGTAAAAAAAACTTTAAACAAACAAATCTGTTATAAGCATGGCACTAATATCGTTAAAAAGGAGATTTAAAGAAACAGTCCATTAGGACCTTTTTCAACAATTAATTTTAAAATTATTTTATTCTCGGCTATTAGTGATAAAAATGCCGTTTATAGGCTGACACGAATTCCCAAGATGTTAAGATTTCAAAAATTGGTTGAAATAACATAGCATAGTTCATATTTTTCCTTACTTTTTTTCCCAACTTGTCTCACACCTGGTTCAGATTGTGCTCATATGTACTAAAAACGCTAATTGATTAAAGATGAGGAAGGTTTAATTTAGAGGAAGTGTAGCCAAATTTGTTTGGAGGGAAAGTTGAAAAATCATTTATGGAAAACCACCCCCAGTACACCCGACCAGGATTCGAAACTCGATTTTCTCGGCATTGTCAGTTCTGTCTGTTGTGAGCGTGACACTTTAGACATTTCAACCATTGAAACTTTTTTCCCTCATTCTAATGTAAAACAAAATGAATTGTTAATGCACATGAGTATTAAAAAAATCTTTGCAAAGGTACCATCTTAAATTATATTATGGTATGGACACTTATTAAGTGTGTACTGCAAGGGATATTGCATGTAGCTTGATTAAGAGTTAAGACAGGTCGAATTTACTTTCTTTTTACACCTTGAATTCTGGTCGTGTTCCAACTATTTCTTAAGATTCTGGAGAAAATATAAATATGTTGGGATAAGCCACCAAATTAACACTAATGGCTAGAAGATAAATTTTGACTTCATATTTGACACACAAAAAAAAAAAAATTTTAAATCTCAAATTTGATTTTTTTAATCCCCAAAGTTTGAAAATCCACTAAAATTTTATGGATCTAGCCCTAACAAAAAATACCGAGCAAGACAGTGCAGTTTGAGAGAATTGTGGTCCATTCTAACACACAAGTGTTATAAAGTTACAGTTTTATGTTTCTTATGTCTTGCAATTTAAGAGAGGGTATGATCAGTTTGAGAGCATTTAATATGGAATTGCATTGTAAAAATAAATTAGATAATTTGATGAAACATTTTTAACTGTCTTCTTATGATAGAAATGACTAAATATATTAAAATGTTTACATCAAGTGAGTTTTGCTGTATTTGCTTTTTATCTTTCAGTATGTATGTTGAGATGACTATTTACATTTTTGAATTTGATTTAACTAGGTACCGCTAAATTCATCAAACAAGCTATGGTAAAAATAACTCTAAAAAATAAAAATAGAGATGTCTTTTTTTTATATAAAAACAGAAAAATTAAAATATTAGATGATGCATTAAAAAAAAATCAAATAATGAAAACAGCTTGATATATGTCTTATGTCCTGCCTTAACACAAGTTACATGAATATTGAATATTCAAGAATGTGCTACTCTCAAACTAAGACATGAATTGAATTGTTTTAAAGGTTTAAATAGAGTGACACTAAATATCCCTATGCACCAGGAGTTTGAGAGTTGCTGTTATTTGCCGGCCTACTGCGCACCACACATCAAGAAGTGTCGTGGTTGTTGTGGTTGTGGTAGTTCTGCAGTGCATTCCACTTCTCCCGCTTGAATTTGTCATCCAAGGTTCCAGGAATCTGACAAAAATCAAAGTACACAATTCATGTTTTACCTTTTAACCGTCAAGTATAAAGGCCGCACTTAGCACATTGAAAAAATAATGTATAGGTTACTAGAGGCTTATCCGTTAACGATATTAGTGTTAAAAAAACCTATCAATATCCTACACATTAATAATTTATAGCTTAATGAACAGAATGGACAATTTCACGGTTACGCAAGTTTTACCCTTACCACAAATTGAACCAGAGATATTTATCTCTATGCACTGCTGACTGTTCAAGTTACGAATTTGTTAGTATAGATTTTTAGAGAAACGTACTTTACACCTAAGTTAACAATTTTTCTTATGATTAATGAAGAATAGAGTCACCTTATGGGTGATCATGAAACACTATATGTTCACTCCATTTACCTTGAGAGGTAGCCATCATTCCCTTGAAGGATTACACTATGGCCCTCATTAATAATCTGCATCATAGTGGAAATGTGTAAGGTAGCCTCACTACCTTTCAGGGTAAACAGAGTGTACACTTCATCTAACCTGAAAGGTAGCAAGCTTACCTCTCGTGGTTCCGCTATAGTGCAGCTTATATGAAAGAACCTGAATTAAGTTCATCATACTAAGTATGTAAGCTTTCACCATAAATTGAGAGTATATAGTGTTTTGTGTTTGTGAGTCAGAGATCCAGACAAGAAAGTACTATAAATTCTATTGAAGGGATGCATAAAATAAAAATAAAATAGGTTTCAAGTTTAAACAAAAATTGATAATATTCCTAAAAGATAAACTGATAACTGGTACTAGCTCCTAAAATAACAATCGCCAAGCACAGTCAAGCAAACTCAATAAATGTATTTAAAAATGCAATTAGTGAAAAGTCGATTCATATGTTTGGAAAATAGTTAAATATTTTAAATTATTACCCTTAAAAGTAGAAGTAAAAGAAACTCCATTTAACCTAACTATATCCTTAGACAACAGAGTTAATGTGTAGGCTGCAATCCCATAACTCAAATTTCAATATGAAGTTTTAAAAGATTTTAATCTACATATTTGAAATTAAAAATTTTCCCAGTCTAATTGGTAATTTTCAATTTTAATTTTGGCTTTTCAAAAGCACAACTTAGACAACATGGTAGATAGAATATATAGCAGGAACGACACCTATTTTAAATGTTTAGTTACATGGGAATTTGAACTAAGGTAAGTGTAATTTTTAATGCTGGGATCACAATAAACTTAACATTCCCATAGCGTAAAGAACCACAGTTTGAGATCAGGCTTCAAATAACAGAACATAATGTAACATAAAAACGGTATGAAAACAAATTGTCCGCTAAAATGAAACCCAAGTCTTAAAGTTAATTTCTCTACAAGTCCTTGCATTCGAAGCTTACTGGAGCTACAAAGTAAAGTGTGAGAAGAGCCTACAACGTTTTACTGTTCATGAGACGAAAGATATCAAAGAAGTTGTCTGCATGCAATAAACAAACAAATGAAGTACTAAATAACCATGTTTACAAGGCACACAACATAATTGGCTGGCAGTAGCACGTGTTACCCTACACTTAACGTTAACAATAACATACAAGTTCTCCCCTTAACAACTCTTATGTTGCATGAACATTATGTTAAATGCATAGTGATGACTTCCATTTAAAAACATGTGAACTGTAACATTACATTAGGTTATGTGAACATTTAGTTGATCATGATCCCAGCATAAAGTGATACTAAATACACTAAGGTTTTAAAAAATTCAAACAGGGTGTCCAGCCTAACTATGTTTTAAAAATTTCCTTACTTTTCCAAGAATTCCAGTTGCAATATATTATAAACTTTATTTTATTAAGATTGCAGCTTAATGTAATAGTATTTCTAGACATACACATAATTTGAAATTATGTCATTCTATGATGAAGTTACAAAAGTGCAGTTTAAAATTGTTGTGAGACACATTTTTTATTAGTTTCTTCTTCCTGTAAAGTAATCAAATTCTCGCACATGTGCATAATCATAACTCTTATTTGTCTAAAGACATGCAGAGAGGAAGTGAAAGATGACACAAAAACCACATTTTGACCTTGAGAATTGAGATTAGTATACTCAACTGTGTTAAAAGAGATCTACAGTGAGTATTAACTTTAAGTAAAATGTTATTTTGATTATTGTAAATGAAAACTGCATATTATTTTAGTGAATATATAAAAATGTAATCAAATACCCTGCCTTTTCCCTGTTTTCCAGGTTGCCGGACACCCTGTCAAAGGAGAAACATTTGCCAGATGAACATTAACCATTTAAACTATTAAAATGTAATGTCATATTATCTTCAAAAAACACTAAAAAGCAATTATTAGAAAAGTTAAATGATCAACAGAATGGGGAGTAAATGAAGAAAAATTATGGTGGGTAGAAATATTTACATTAAAACAAATAAAAGTTTAACAAGGGATTAATATAAATAAGTGTTCATAGCCCTTACCATAAAATTAATAATAGAATCAATATTTATCTTAATTCTGTTAATTAAAATCCATTCCATTTGAAATTAAACAAGGTGCAGACATGTAAGTAAAGGTTAAAAGCTATTAACTAAAAATGTTATTAATATATATTTATTTATGGCTATTAAGGAAATACAAGTCAGCAATGAAGCATTATTTTATCTGGATGTTAAGATAGGCTTATAACTGGGATAATTTTGAATAAAATTGTTACTATTATTGACATTTTATACATCAATGAAATAAATTTAAAAAATTGGTCTAATAGAAATGTTATATTAGGCCCCCTATGTATTTATAAGCTTGGTTGGAATCTTCATTCAGCCATTTGCAAGCATCGTATATCATACAAGTTTATCATCAGCTAAATTAACTGATATATTTTATATGAAATTAATAGTGTATTAAAATAACATCTAAACATAGCATTTCATTCATATGAAGATTAAAATATTTTTTGGATAAAAATATTAAAACAACAAATATATGTTACAAGTTATAATACACTGGTAGTCATTCAAATTAATAAATCTAAGTGAACCTAGATACAAGACTTTACCTGGGTTAGGTTACTGGATAGTTTGTCAAAGTAGGCCTATTTACTCTTAAAGTTTAAATTTCTTAGGTTTGATCCCTATCTCTAGCTATTATTTTTTCACTATGAGTAAATAAACTATTTCAAACAAAGTATTTTAAATGAATACATCTGTAAACAAATCAAACTTAATTCAATGTTAAAAATACACAATAGAATACTACATTTTTTAAGACTTAACAGTTTTTATTCCAAGTCTTAATAGTAACAATAAACATTTTAAAATGGGTTAAGGGTCTTGATTCATCCCCCAATATAAAATAAAATAATTATTAATTTATACATACATAATATGACGTGTAGGTAGCTTACACAAATAACATATTTAAGAAAAGGTTTTAAACATTTTATAATAAAATAGACCCATCTAAATAATACAAAACCAAGTAGCATTATAAAAGTAAATATTGAAAGAGACAACCTCATTGTTGCTAATCACATAAATAATTTCTTTTACCCTAATTGCTTTTACAACTTATAAAATATAAATGGCTATAACAAATCAAAATTAGATAAAGAACTACCTACCTGTTATTTAACTATTTACCAGTTGTACAAGTTCTGCGATGTCCTTCTAAAAGTCCTGTACATAACAAAGGCTGCCTGGATTTTTTTACACTGTATCTCACTACTTGTTCATATTATAGCTATGTACTAATCACACTAATGTGTGGGATTAGGAAAGTTGGATTTAGAGAAAATATAATCACATTTGCGTGCAGGGAGAGTGAAAAAACATTGAGGAAAAACCACCCTCAGCACACCCGACTGAAATTCAAACTCCAATCTCCCTGTCATCGGCACTTTAGTCTATTGTGATATCTTGGTCACAGCAACCAGGTTGCAACATTTAAGAAAGAACAAATATTATAGACCTACACTATACCACTTGTACTAATCCTATGGGAGGCTATTAATTGAAATAAAAGAGATTTTTAAAGTGCCTCATGCTGCTTAGTTCTAATATGATATAAGTAAATAAACGTATGTAGCTACCATCATCACCATCATCATCAGGATCAGCATGAATCGTTTACAACTTGTGGCTGTGCCAGTTAAGTAAAATCCCTTCCTCTCCCTCTGTCCTTCCACCATTATTTTTTCTTAAGACTATATTAATTATAGAGTGTATGTAATGATTGAACAAAACCTATGTCAAGCGATTGGGCAGTAATGATAATTTTTTTCAAGAAGGG
This sequence comes from Timema shepardi, assembly GCA_902151425.1. Taxonomy (NCBI): domain Eukaryota; kingdom Metazoa; phylum Arthropoda; class Insecta; order Phasmatodea; family Timematidae; genus Timema; species Timema shepardi. The sequence continues at coordinate 93,673 of CABFVX010002596.1, read as the reverse complement.
ACCAACTACTTATTTATTTTTTATATCTAAAGATTTTTGCTTGCAACTATTATTATTATTATTATTATTATTAGCACCACGTCTTACTACCTGTTCGAGTTATACACACTTACGCTAATGTGTAGTGGTAGGGTGATTGTGAGATGAAATGGAGGACCTACAGTTTAACGTGGGATTTGAACCATGGTGGAGGCCTGGCATTCCTCACATTCTCAAGCTGTGATCAATACACGTCTTGTCATAGGTGAAGGAAGGGTCTGGCAATCAGATAAATCTGTGTCGGGACCGAGGATTGAACCCCGGACCCCCAGTACAAAAGTTCAACACCTTACCCCTAGACCACCAGGTCACCGCTTGCAACTAAAATGGATAAATAAATACGAGGGATAATTTTAATGAATTACTTGAAATAGCATTTATTGAGTAATTAACGGTTTATAGGCCTATATTATCTTCTACGAATTTTTTTATATAAAGATTTAGTTTGCTATCATTTATATTCAACAAAGTTATGATAGCCCAAAGAAACTTAAGAATAAAAAGAAGAAGGAAAAAAATATATTTTACTTGGATCCATTTCTGTGATGCGTGAAGTGGTAAAGAACCAGGTTAATTTGAAAAATAGATAAAGGCCAACACTATGCAATTTTTTTACAACAAAATAAAGCCCAAATGAAAAGATGTTAAGTGATTAACAGAAATAGAAGATGCAGAAACAAGAGTTGTACCAAACAGCCACAAATCCACCACAGAAACTTGCCAAATTAAAAGAAGTATAACATAAACAAATTTTTTTATTTTTGTTTTACATGATTTCTTTATTTTATTTACTTGCTTGAATTACAAAAAAAAAATCTACTAAACAGTGTTCCAATGTTCAGAAATATCCTCATATAAGTCATGCCATTTGTTAATGTTGATATAATGAATGGCATAATAAGAGAAAGACACAAAACAACAGTAAATCCTCCCATCAAGTTTCTAAAAAAAACAAAATCTTTTGTACCAAGTTTCTTTCGAAATCCAATTTCATGCAACAAAAAGAACAATCATCATTCGCTTAATTTACAAGTACAATATGAAATTGATCTACTTCTGTTGTATAGGATTTGAAGGTATGCATTTAAGTGTCTTTACCCCACATACATGAAAAAATAAACATGTACAAATGGCTTAACTACATCTAAATAGAATTATTAACCTATATCACAATATAGCCATAGAACCTTGGAACATAGTTTTGTCAAAATGAATCATTAATAAACAATTTTTATGGTAGTCAAAAATTTATAAAATAGACATTAAATGTCATCAAAAAATAGGAAACACATTTGGGAAATATACTTCCCTAAAGGAAATGATAAGGTTTTTTTTTCAGAGTTAAGAGCCTCTTAATTTCCATTTTTCTCCACTGCAGAGTGAACTAGAGGCACCGCTTCCTGAAAAATATACCACGCAAACTAATTTTGGTGCTACGCGGAAAATAAAATATAACTCAATTTAGGTGTTTGCAAATAAAGTAAAAAAAAAAGTTAAAAAAAGTAATTTCATTGATATGTGAGAAAACAAAGTGTATTTAAAATCATATAATAGAAAATGAATGCAAAAGTTGCTGTCTTGAAATGATTAACATCACATTAGTATAAATAGTATTTTTAAATGCTTTAGTGTGCAATATTATGATTTAATATATTCTTTTAAAAAGGAATGATCTCTTAAATAGAGAAAACTTGCTGTGTAGCGTTCATTTTTACCTATCCATTAAATAATTAATGCATAAATTAAAAGTCATCTGTTTAATAGTAAATTTGATTTCCTCAGAATGTTTTCATAAACATGTGGGTATTTTATTTTCACTCAGGATAATAGCCTTGAGCTCTCAACAATTGTGTATTGTTCTTGGTATTACAAATTGTGACATCTTATGCTCACATGATTCCCTTCCTCTGTCAATTTCAATGTGAGCGGGATGACTTAAAATATGTCAGTTTAACAGTGGGAAAATAATTGCATAGCTAGTTCAAGCTCTTAAAATATTTCTTTGTGAGTGTGGAGTCACATAATTAGGTGAGGCGTTTAGGCAAGAATGGAAATGAAAGGGTGTTAAGATACTGAAATACTCTACAAAGTATTAACAATGTGATTCTCATTGCACCTAAATAATCAAAAGAGGTTAACAAAAATAAGGGTGGATTTGATATGTAAATGGCTCCCCCAAGTGAGCTATTTTAACTGTCACACACTTTAGTATTTTGTATAAAACGAAAGTAGTAGATATAAAATACATAAGATACTTAAAATACTACATATATCAGTGGTTCTCAACGTTTGGTTAGTGTTGATAAAAAGAATAATTAAAAGTGATTTCATTCAAAATAAATAACTTTTAAAAAGAAATAATGGAAAAATGTTTGAAAGCTTTACTTTATTAATTTTTTTAGAGAATCTAGAACTAAAAGAGTTGAGGTTATTTGGAATAGAGTACTAGGCTAAATCATGGTTAAAATTAGAAGGGATATCCAGCACACTTACCTTAGTGATACCTGAGTGGAAATTGTTTAGAAGAAACAACCAAAAAAACCACACAAAAATATCTTGAAGAAGAAGATTTCACTGTCACAGACGGATCATCAGTATACTCTCTTGACCTGATGAAGCTGTTTGTGACAGTGAAAGCTTGTCCTTCAAGATGTTATTATATTCTATCCAAACAATTTAAACTCCAATATATTAAGGTAAGAGTACTGCCTACCACTCAAAGAATTGAGTAATTAAAGAGGAACTTAAGTTTGTTGTTTCTTGCACATAGTTTTAATTTGTGGTCAAACAGAACAGAGGTATTCCCCTTGGATAATGCGTACCTTTGGGGGTATGTGAAGACATCTTAGTGGATGTATAAAATTTAAAATGTATGGGTTATACTTATAAATATACATATTTCTCATTAAAAATGTATTATTTAGTAAAAAAAAATAATTAATTTATAGAATTTGTTTAACTTCCTTCATGCAACAACAACTTTGGGGTTGCAAGGTTTAATAAAAGAAATATTTGGGGTCAGGAGGGGNGGGGGGGGGGGGGGGGGGAAGTTGAATAACAGTGGAATAGAGGACAAACACATGTGTATCCTGTTAAATTGAGAGAAGTATATGCACTTGCATATGCCCGAGTCTCCCATAGTATTAGCAACTTGCACGTTCAGTATGCCTGGCGGACCAAGTGAAATAAAAGTGTGCCGTGGACCAAAAAAGATTGAGAACCACTGACTATCTCAATTTAGAAATAAAAGTATACTAATTTTTTTTGGTGAAAGAATGAACAATTTTTTTTATAATTGTGTTTTACTAGTTGTTTGTGTAATATGCTTATGTAATAATTATACTAATATGATAATTAAGAGTATGAATGCATTTTGAAGAAGAGTAGCCACATTTGTATGGAAGGAAAGTAGAAAACCAATTAGTAAAAACTACCCTCAATACACTTGACCAGGATTCAAACCTAGATCTCCTCATCATCAGCATATTGCGAGACCATGCAACCAACCAAGTGGATAATAAAAAAATAATTTTTAATTATTTATAATGTATATAGTGACAAAAATAAGATAACGTTAGAGAAGAGCAAATTGAGACTGAATACTATGTTCTTGGATTATATGTATTTATCTTCATATTAGCATCAAAGATAAAAACCATTTGTGTGGATGTAGCACTAACAGCAGGCAGTAAACATAGCATAAGGCAAAAGCTTAAGATTAAGAAATTTAGTTAGATGTTAAACAAGAAAAGACAGCAAATTTAATGCAAAGAAAAGGTTTTAGAAGCAATCAGCTATAGTTTCTACAACAAGAACACTACATTACAAGCTATTATATGAAAAGCATAGATGATTTAAGTTAGTGAGCTGCTTATTGTATAAGAACTATCCATTTTAATACAAGTTGTCAGTAAAACATTGTAACAAATGGGCAAAATATATAGAAAAATATTTTTCTGCTATATTGTTAATTTTTTATGAGAGTATTTTACAACACAAGAAACATGTTTACAACATACTAAACAAGCACATAAGCTCATATTCAAAGAAACTAAACATTTTTTACGCACATTGCACTCTGATTTTCCAGAGTAACAACAAAAATTCAAAATCACACAATCCAAAAAAATCCATTTAATTATATCTTAGATTTGGGAGAAGGTGCAGGAAAAGTGGACACAAACATATGAAAGGAAGAAACACAATATGGCTTTTACAATGAAAAGAAGAACACAGTCCACAATTTACATTGCTGCCACTGGACAAAGAGGTACTAGCTGCCTTTTGAAGAAAATAGATCACTACCACCAAATCCCTTGACCTAGGTTTAATTATATCGGAACTCATCAGGAGGGAGTGTAAAGCATGTAACGTAACTAAAAGAGGAAACTAAATAAACAAAAGGGAAGAAAATTTGTAAAAAATGATAGGACACTTAGATTGGAACATGTAAAAGGAATATCATAAAGGACAAACATAGGAAATGGACAATGAATGGGAATGTAAGGAAAACCTCTTTTCACTCCATGGGGTAATTATATTATATTTGAAAGAAGGTACAGGAGGAATAGCTTAGGGAATACTAAATAAGGACTATTTTCCATAGACTTGCACACAATCGACATGACATAAGTTTATTTGATATTGCACTCAAATGTCATGACATAAGTTTATTTGATATTGCATTCAATTGTCATGACATAAGTTTATTTGATATTGCACTCAATTGTCATGAAATCAGTTTATTTAATATTGGACACAAATGTCAAGACTTCAATTTATTTGATAATGCACGCAATTGTCATGACATGCCCAAAATATGTTAATACATATTTCATGGTCGTCACTGCCACCATTGCTAGCTATATTTTCTGGGATTAGCTTTGCCATTTTTTTTAGCACCACATCTGACTATCAATTAAAGTTAAAAACACACTTTGCCAATTAAATTGATGTAGGAAAAACAGGAAAATAGTCATGGTCATTCTTCAAACCAGCTTATTAAAAGTTCAATGCATCATTGTTACTAGGTATTGGCCCTCAAATCCTTCAAATACTTAAGGATTTTCAAGATTCAAGGATTTGAGAAAATTTCAGATTCAAGACCGAGATTTTTTTTAAGTTAAATTTGTTTTAAAACTCTAATACTGCTTATTTGAGGTTCAGAACCAATTATAATAATAGGATGAACTTTACAACCAGGCCCTAAGCCAGTAATTTAACACTCATCTAACTGAATCTATCCATGTTATAGTGAAAGGATTATAAAAAAAAAATGTTAAAATTTAGTTATCATTTGTATTTTCTATTCTTCTATTAAATTTATATTTACTCTTATGTTCATAATTTTTTCCAAGATTTGGATTTGGATTCAGGATTTGAAGGTAAGTTGGAGATTTAGATTTGTAAAGTAATGGATTAGACCCAACTATATTGTTACATTAAAAAAATATAGGAAAATATTTAAGGAAAGGAATTTGAAAAAATACTATTTAATTGGCCAGTTTAGATTCTCCTTTTTATTTTGTTCTAAAAGGTTGGATTTTTGTTGACAAATTTTAGTGAACATTTTAACTATATACATGTGATTTTAGCTATGGTGCATTAACAAGAAACCTAATTTTCTTGTGATTAATTAATATCAAGATTGTTAACAACTACTTCATTCATAAACTAGAAATCTAGAGGGCAAAAAGACTCAATACCTCAGTCTATTCCCAATTAATAAACATTGCCAAATAAAAATATATTCAACCTTAAGCTTTATAAAGTTAGTCTGTCCAAATCTATATTAAAAAAAGAAAGAAAAAGCAATCATTGGTATACAACAGAAAGATTCTCAGTCTATTTGACCTTTAAACCTTATTTATTTAGCCACTCCACAAGTAGCCCCATGGCTTCTTTGGTGCTGATTGACAGTTCACAGCTGACAGCTAAAAGCTTTGAAAAGTTACCAGACAAAATTATGTAGCCCTACGCCGAACCATATGATCTTTAAAAACATGTGTTTAGCAGCTGTCATTTCCGACGGTCAAAATTTAGGTATATACCTAAATGTCGACTGTCAGAAATCAGCTGTGAGCTGTCAGTCATCACCAAAGAAGCCATGGGGCTACTGTATATTTACAATCTCATGCAAAGTTACAAATATGCACTAAACTAACTGTACTTACTCAAGTTGTCAGTCGTACTAGTAAGTACATCAAGCAGAACTATAGCACTCCAAAACTAGCAATGAATTGAAAATTTGTAAAGTGTACAAAATGAATAAACATATGTTGCTGTTTACTTCAACCAGTATTATGTGCTGTGTTCGTAATATAAATAATACAAGGTGATAAATTTCTTTAAGTAAAATAGTGACTTAGCACTTAAGCCAATGTTTGTTTATAAACACTAGCATAAGTACTACCTGATTTTTGGTTGGAGTGAGAATCACCAAACACAAAAATAAAACAAAAATTAGAATGAACGTTTATTTTAGCACCATGTCTTACCACCTGTTCAGGTTATATGAATATGTACTAATCACTTTAATAAGTTAGTGATGAGTAAGGTTGAATTTAAAGTAAATGTACCCACATTTGTATGGCTTAAGAGTGGAAAAACATGTAGGAAAAAAAAACTCGGTACGCCAGACAGGTATTTGACTCTCAATCTCCTTGTCATTCACAATCTAGTCTAACATGAGAGTGACGCCTTAGACCATGCGTCCACAGAAGTTGGTCAACTCTCAATAATTTATATGATAAAAAGGTTTAACATCTAAAAAATGACTTAGAAAATGTTAAGTATATGGTAGGTGATACTGTAGAAGAATTCAATTAAAAAAACTGGTGTAGAAAATAATAAGTATCACAGAATATAAAGAACTAACATTTTACCATAAAAATATATTAGGTATATAGCAGACACGAATACAATGAGAAAAGAGGATGAAAGAAAGGATAATACAGGAGCAGATATGAGTCTAAGAAAGCATACGAAAAACAAGACTAAGATATGTAATAAAGAAATCAGGGAATGAGTCAAAAGTGTAAAAAAAACACTAAATAATAGTACAAATGAGTTTAAAGTATTAGGCATACACAAAGAGAATGCAAGAAGACATCTAACAAAAATGTTTAAAAGGGGAATGGGCAATTAGAGAGATCGAGGAAGAGATAGAAATGCATTATAATAGAGGATAAGCAAAGGAAGGTAAGTGAAACAAAACTCAAGAAGAGAGAAAGCTGGAAGATAGAGAGAGTTTCTGTATAGCCCACCTGTCCCAAGAGATGACGTAGGATTATTATGATAATGTTCTATCCATTTACCTTGAAAGGTAACAAACTTACCTTGATTGGTTCCATTATGGTGTAGCTTATAAAATAGTGGCATAGTGCAATTATTTTCAGAAGATTTCATGATAAATGGATAGTACAATATTATAATTAGTAAAAATCAAAGTTTTCCAATTGTAGATAACTTAAAATGTGTGTATATTTTTAATGAAACTTTGAAAAATGAATATAAGGGCAAGGTCTACACACTTATCAGATAACTGTAGGTATCAACATTCACAATTAAAAACAAAACAATATTATTATTATTAGCACCGCGTCTTACTACCCGTTCGGCTTATATGCGCTAACGCTAATGTGTAATGGTAGGGTGATTGTGAGATGAAATAGAGGACCTACAGCTTAACGTGGAATCCGAACCACAATGGAGGCCTGGCATTCCTCACATTCACAATTTGTGATTAATACACGTATTGTCAGAGGTGAAGGAAGGGTTTGGTAATCAGATAAATCTGTGCCGGGACCGAGGATTGAACCCCGGAACCCCAGCACAGAAGTCTGACACCTTACCCCTAGACCACCAGGTCACCCTAAAACAAAACAAATAATTATTAAATTTTCAGGGTACATCAGCCCCCTTCTTCAACAGAAGAGAGTAAAATATCAATTGGTATGACAGCATGGCTAGAGATAGATCATTATCACTAAGATACTGTTGTTGCCTGTTTCTTGATTATTAAACACTTAGTTTGGAACGCACTGTTCTTATTTAACAGAACGCACACGGTAAAAGTTCGACATGAGTGTTACATGACGCCAACTATACTGGCACAAAGAAGGGTTTTAATAAATGTATTCGTGCGCCACACTATTGGGCACTCATACTGTTGGTTATGAGGTTAGGCCTAAACAAGCATGATATTTTAAACATGTTTTGACACTCCCACTAAATGAATGCTTGTTTACAGTCTTGCAAATGGTTAGAAATATGGCTTATTTAAGTATAGTTACTAATTAGCTTCAAAAACAAAACAAAAATGATAAACAGCTTTATATACATATCAATGTCAATGAAAAGCATTTATCAGCTCTCAAGTCTTGTCATTCCAATTGCACCGCGGAGTGTCTGAAAACGATCACGTGGAAGAGGTTTGGTTAGTATATCTGCTAACTGGTCTTCAGAGGGTACATGCTTGATGTCAATCTCACCGTTCTCATATTTCTCACGTATGAAGTGGTAACGTATGTCTATGTGTTTGGTTCTCTTGTGGAACTCTGGGTTTCGCACAAGGCGCATTGCACTCTGATTATCAACCGCTAGAACTGTGGCCTCTCCCACTGTTTCCCCAATGTCAAGTAGAAGACGTCTAAGCCAGATGACTTCTTTGGCCGCAGTTGATGCAGCAATGTACTCAGCTTCGGTAGTGGAAAGGGAAACGGTTTGTTGACGTTGACTAGCCCATGTTATAGGACCATTACTCAATTGAAAGAGGTATCCAGTTGTGGAGCGTCGGGTGTCCAAATCGTTTGCGAAGTCAGAGTCCGAGAAGCCAATTAATGGGGGTGGATTCTCACTCCTTGTGAATTCAATGCCATAGCTGGATGTGTCTTTTAGATATTTTAAGATGCGTTTGACTGCATTCCAATGACTTGGTCCATAGTTTGCCAAATATCTACTCACGTTTCCAACTGCGTACATAATGTCTGGCCGACTAACTATTGCAGCAAACATTAAGCTGCCAACAGCTTCTCGATAGGGTACTTTTATTTCTTCATTTTCCCCTATGTTTGAACTCAAGTGAGTGTGTGGATCAGCAGGCACACTGATTGGCTTGGAGTCTTCAAGATTGAATCTCTTGATTATTTGTTTGATATAGTTGGCTTGATGTAGAAATATTGATCCGTTCACATTATTTCGTTTTATTTCCAGACCCACAAAGTAATTTGGTTCACCGATTGTGACTTCGAAGGTTGTCTTCAGTTTATCGAGTACGAGTTGTAGTGCCATTTTGTTATCAGCCATGATCAGCCCGTCATCAACATATAACGCAAGCAGAACCTTCGATTTATTGAAATCCCCTCGATAAACACATTTATCTGCAGTACTTTGGCAGAATCCAAACATTTTCAGGAAACCATCAAACTTTTCGTTCCAGCAACGCGATGATTGTTTGAGGCCATATAGTGACTTTCTTAATTTGCAGACAAGGTTTTGGTCTATATTGATTCCATCTGGTGGAAGCATGTAGATATCTTCTTTGAGTTCACCATATAAAAATGCTGTTTTCACATCAAACTGCATTATCTCATAGTTTTGTTGAGCTGCGATAGCGAGTAGGACTCGTATAGAGTCATACCGTGTTGTGGGAGAGTATGTGTCATTATAGTCGACCCCTTCTTTCTGTGCAAAACCTTTAGCGCACAGTCTTGATTTATATCGTGAAATGTTTCCGTCTCCGGTGCGTTTTACTTTGAAAACCCATTTTGAACCTATTGGATTTTTACCAGGAGGTAGTGATACTAGCACCCAAGTGTTGTTCTTTTCCAGCGCTTCCAGTTCTTCTTTGATTGCTTCAGTCCACTGCCCTGCATCAGGACTCTTCATTGCTTCCTCATAGGTCTGAGGTACATCTATTTCCACTAGGTTAGCTTCATAGCGTTTGGGAGGCCTGATGACATCTCTTGGTCGCAGCTCGTAATTTGCTTTAATGTGCCTGGGTTCTTCGTCGTTCTGTTCGGAATGTTGAGGGCCTGCGTCCTCCTGCTGAATTCTTTGAACAGAATGTGTGTTTTCTATCACTACTGGGACTACAGTGTTTCTTTTAGGAATGAAACTACTTGAATTTTCATTGAAAATCACATTTCTTGAGACTGTAATTTTCTGTGTACTTTGATCCAGCAAACGATAGTTGGTTGAGTTTCTATCATATCCCACAAGGATGAGTTTCTTGCTCTTTGGCGCCAGTTTGTTTCGCAGTTCCTTTGGTACATGCATGTATGCCTCACTTCCAAAGATTCTTAAATGTGACATTACAGGCCTTTTTCCACTCCATATTTCATAGGGTGTCGAGTTTGGTGCTTGAGAGGTTGGAGTCCTGTTTAGAATATAAACAGCTGTGTTTACTGCCTCTGCCCATAAATATGTTGGCATATCCTTTGCATATAACATTGAACGTGCACTTTCCATTATGGTTCTCATGTCACGTTCGGCTCTACCATTTTGCTCAGGAGTATAAGGTGCCGTTGTTTCAAACTCAATTCCATGTTTTGACATATACTCTTTCATTTCCTGATTACAGTATTCTGTCCCATTGTCAGTATGTAGGGTCTTAATAGAATATTCATATTTATTCTTTATCATGTTTGCAAAATCTTTGAAACACACAACAACATCCGCTTTGTGCTTAATGAAAAATACAACACGATAGCCTGAACAGTCATCCTTAAATAATACAAAATATTTAGCACCCTGAACTGATGGTGTTGACATTGGACCACACACGTCACTGTAAATGAGTTCGCCTGGTTTGGCCTTGGCATGCTTTGAGGGCGAAAATGGTAACCTGTGCTGTTTACCATACTGACACGACTCACAGAAGAAATCTTCAAGGTCATTAATATTTACACCTTCGACCAAGCCTTTGGTGACCATTTCACGCAGAGTTCTCTTATTTATGTGTCCGAGTCTCTCGTGCCACAATTTTAGACTTCCACTTGCGGTGAAATTTAGGCCTACTTCTTGATGTGGGATCACTGTGCGGAATAACATTCGATACAGATTGTTGGTTTCACGGACCGCGCTTGCTACTAGCTCCCCGTTTTCGTAAATTTCTGTATGTCTATCTTCCTTAAGGATCTTCATCCCTTTTTCAGTTATCACACCTTCAGAGAAAAGACTTTTTCTTAGTTCAGGAATATACAACACATTTGTGATGATGGAGTCATACCAATTACCTCTGATAAATTTCTTTATTTTAATGCTTCCTCTTCCCTTCACAGAAAGACCTTGGTTGTTTCCAAGCACGACACTCGTATTGTCTACAGTCTCTTCAAATTTAGAAAAATAATCACGACGATTAGTCATATGTGCAGAAGCACCGCTGTCCAATGTCCAATTATCTTCGGTGGCGATTGCTGACTTTAGTATAACATCCTGCTGCTCTGCACTGAATGCTGAAAAATGACCCTGTTGAGAACGGTCACTGTGAGTGTTTTGCTGTCCGTTTTCTCGGGGTTTCTTAGGTGCACGACAGTCACTTGCGTAATGTCCTTTTCTTTGGCAATTATAGCAAGTTACCCTTGGTTTTCCTGATCTATTCCTTTGTTTTTGATTGGACTTTTGAGAATTATTAGAACTTTTAAAATCGCTTTTCAAATTTGTTGAAGATAAAAATGCACTTTCCGATTGTTCAGTTGATGTGAGACTAGCCTCTTCATCCAACAGGCGTGCCGTCATATTTGGGATTGTCTGTCTAGCCTCGTCTAGTGAAAGCCAAGCTTGTCTGAAGTTTCTAAATTTGGGAGGTAGACTACCAAGAATTTTGGTCATTATAGTAACATTACTGAGTGTTTCACCAGTCTCTCTCACATGTCGCGCGAGATTTTCTATCTTGGCAATATGCTGAGCAATGGAGTCGTTGGCGTCCATCTTGTACTGATGAAAGCGTTCGTGGACTAGCATTTTGTTCATTTCTGATTTCTGCTCAAAGATAGAGTCTAATTTCTCTAGCATTTCTTTGGACGAATCACAATTTTCAACTAATGTGATCTGTGATAGTTCCATAGCTGTAGTGAGTGTAAACATAGCAATTGCGTCGTCTTTGTTCCACTTTTCTAGTTCCTTCACTTTGTCTATTGCCGGCTTTTCTATGGCGCCTTTTGCAACATCAAAGACTCCTTTTGCCCTTAGGGCACATTTCATTTGAAATTTCCATTGGTGATAATTATTACCGTCGAACTTATTTACGTGTGCTACGTCAAACTTTTCGGCCATTATTTCTATTTTGGTCTCGCGGATTATATAACCTCAAACACACGATGTTTGCTGGTCGCGCGAACCTAACGATAAATAAATGGCGAACCACGTTGCTTCCTAACGCGAACGTGAATTCACAAAACGGATTTGTGAATTACCCGACGGACACTTTTTACGAAATATTACGTGGATATTTACGCAATTGTTGGGTGTCTGGGCCCATAACCTATTAAACACTTAGTTTGAAGTTTGGAACGCACTGTTCTTATTTAACAGAACGCACACGGTAAAAGTTCGACATGAGTGTTACATGACGCCAACTATACTGGCACAAAGAAGGGCTTTAATAAATGTATTCGTGCGCCACACTATTGGGCACTCATACTGTTGGTGATGAGGTTAGGCCTAAACAAGCATGATATTTTAAACATGTTTTGACAATGATATATTTATTTTTAATTGTATTCTGTAGTTATCTGTTCAAACTTGTGTCTTGAATCTTGGTAATAATAGATGTTTGTATTTATATTATATTTAATTAGTGAATTAATAACATATCAATTATTATTTATTATTATTGTTTATAAAGAAATGACTAACTGGTGCGTGGTGGAACATTTCACAACATCTAGCCATATTCTTAAATCTGGGACTGAACCTTCATGAGAGAAACATAAACACCAGTCACCAACCATCAACAATACCTCAATTTCCAAAGCAACCACCCTCTTCGTGTAAAATGCTCTTTACCCAATAGCCTAGTTGCATAGCCAAATATATATGTTGTGAGGAAGAAGACCTTGACAAGGAATGTCATCAACTGTTCCAAGGCTTTCACAGCCCGAGGATACACTAAACACATTGTCAACAGTCAAATAAACAGAACCGTGTCCAATCAAGAGCCTATCAAGAAATAACCTTCTAATAACATACCACTAACCACCCAGTATTATGAAGGACTAGACAAACTAAACTTAATCTTAACACCGGCTACAATATTCTAAATTCACCATCTCTCACTAAAATCTTCTCAACAGTGTTCAAATAATCACAATCAAACACCCCCATAATCTCCACAACATTCTGGTTCACATTACCCAACCCAGCCGCAAACAAGATCAGGCCAAAGGTTCTTACCCTCGCCACAAACCGAGATGCAGTACTTGCAAAATTCACCAACCTTTCACATCATTAAACAGCAGACTCACACAACTGGAATACCCCATGAAAGGCCACTAATGTTCCACAGAAAATCTTATATAAAAGTTACAATGCAACTACTGCATTGCTGAATATATTGGCCTCACCACAGGAACACTGAGACAACGAATGAATGGACACCATTTGATACCAACTATAATAACCCTGACAAACCAGTAGCACTTCATGCTTAAACACACAATTCAAATAATGATTCATGTTATAGTACTAAAGTAATACGAGCCCTACTCAATAATTGAAATGCTTTCCAGATTCGTAGGTGGGAACTTGCTCACCAATATATTACCAAATACCCTCACCCCCGTCTCAAACTTTTGTAACTCACCTCTCCTTTTCTTCCAAGCAAGATTAATCACGTAGGTAACCTGGCGGTCTAGTGGTAATGTGTCGGACTTCTGTGCTGGGGTCCAGGGTTCAATCCTCGGTCCCGGCACCGATTTATCTTATTACCAAACCCTTCCTTCACCTCTGACAAGACATCTTGTGAATTGTGGGGAATGCCAGGCCTCCACCGTGGTTCGTATTCCACGTTAAACTGTAGGTCCTCCATTTCATCTCACAATCACTCTACCATTTACACATTAGCATAAGTGTGTATAACCCGAACGGGTAGTAAGACATGGTTATAATAATAATAATAATAATAATAATAATAATAATAATAATAATAATAAGCTTACTCACACTAGTCAGTAATTTATATATAAACAATAAAAATAAATAATGACTGATAATTTAATAATTCAATAATGTATATAATATAATACAAAATTCTATCCATCTACCAAGAGTAAAGAGACGTATATGAACAGGCAACTACAGATGTGAAGCAGAAAAAAAAGTCAAGTAAACAGAAAACAGGCAACAACATTATCTACATGACCATGATCTATATTTAGGCATGCTGCTATAGTCCAGTTGGTATTTTACTCTTGTCTGCTGAAGAGGGGCGCTGATGTGCCCCAACAATTTTATAACTATGTGTTTTGTGGTATTTTTAACTGTGAAATTTGAGGCCTACAGTTTTCTGGTAAGTGTGTAGACTTTGCCATTCTATCCTCTTATCAATGTTCAATTTAAAATAGCCATTTGGCTTAATTTTTCCTTTGTATATTTTAATAGTTAGATATGTAATTTTTTATTTATCAAGAATTAATAAATTTTTTCAAAAGAAAGTATATAGGTAATTGTAAATAGTTTTCATGATTCATTTGGCATACTTAGAAATCAATTAATAGTAGATTTGTCCAGCACTGAAAAGTGAATAAAAAATGAAAAATTAAAGCATTTCATATATTTAATAAACCCCAATAAGTTAACTCCATTGTATCCTAGTTGCCATTCAAGAAGCATGATATACGGTACATTTATAGTTTGCCTCTCGAACTGACTGCATTTTGTACAAGTGACACCATAGCAGAAATGCCAACTTATGAAAAAAGGTTTGCAATCAATGTTAAAAGTAAAATAATAAATAAAATTGTCACAATATTTTTGAAAACCTTTATTTTACTTTAATTAATTAAAAAATATTATTCTTGGTAGATAATTTAAGCTTTTAAGACAATAATGGTATAGCAACACATACAAAGAAATTTGTACAAAACCATCCAAAACCTTAGAAAGTTTTTTACACAATATTAATCAAAGTGTCAACACTGATAGAAAAAAAAAATTAATTGGAATTATGGCTGTATGAATTGTGTAATAGACATGTATTAAAGCTTGACACATAATTAATTAAGCATCATAAACTTTAAATAATATTTATATTGAGAGATTTTTAAATTACATTAGTTGAAAAAATGAAAAAATCTGTATATAGAACATTTATCATTCCATAACTTCATGCTACGGAAAATCAGTATGCCGGCATCTCGAGTATAAAAATAACTTTATGAATGGCCCCTAGAATGTTTTTATTGAAGCAAAGAGTACTCACCTTAGGTTTGGACCTGTGTGTGTCGACGGCTTCTATCGGCAGATTGATCTGTTCCATCTTACAACCGTAAGCTACAGGAGTCAGCTTGATGATGGTGTGTAGAGGCACCTGGAGATACGGCAGCTCATCTAAAATACAATGCACAATTATTGTTGTTATGTGGTATAGAGCACTAGACT
Organism: Timema shepardi; assembly: GCA_902151425.1. Taxonomy (NCBI): domain Eukaryota; kingdom Metazoa; phylum Arthropoda; class Insecta; order Phasmatodea; family Timematidae; genus Timema; species Timema shepardi. Next base: position 78,034 of record CABFVX010002596.1, on the reverse strand, counting down.
AAATCATGGTTTAAATTAGGAGGGATAGCCAGCACACTTACCTAGGTGATACTGGAGTAGAAATTGTTTAGATAACACTGAAAAACACATAAACACATTGTTAAGTACAAGCTTTCACTGTCATAGACAGCTTCATCAGGTCAGGAGAGTAGACTGATGCTTTTGATTGAACTGTAAGGTTGACTGTCCACAGCTGATTGTTTTTCAGTTATGACATCACTGTATAGATAGCAGCACTATGCATAATGTTATATTGAATGTAATCATTGAATAGATAGCAGCACTATGAATAATGTTATATTGAATCTAATAATAAGTGTGCTGGTAGGAAGGAGAGGAATTATCTAAGGTTGAGGTTGGGGGCTTGTCTGGATTTGATGATATATTGATGGGCCAGTTCCCATATCCTTAATTGTGAAGGGTTGCATATTGCTTTGTTCAGGGATTTGACCACCTTGGTTGTGTAACAGTTATTAAAGTCACAATTATGGGTTTCGGCATGTGCTGCTACAGGCTTCTCTTTATTTTTCATTTTTGTGTCATGTCGTTGATCATTCATTTTCTTTCTTAGTGTTTCTGTTGCGAGACCAATGTACTGTGCTTGACACTGGTTGCATTCCAATTGATAGATGAGGTTTTCAGAATCACAAGTATGGTGGCCTTTTATAGGATAATTTATTTTAGTTATGTTGCTGGAGAATGAATTTGTTGGTTTATGTATTGTGTTTATGTGTTTTTCAGTGTTATCTAAACAATTTCTACTCCAGTATTACCTAGGTAAGTGTGCTGGCTATCCCTCCTAATTTAAACCACAATGCACAATTATTGAGATTTTCGGAAACTATAAAGTAAAATTGCAAATATAAAATCAATTCCTAGTTTGAAAGATGTGAATTTATTTTCATCACAATTTAGTACTGGTTCGAGTTAAACATATACACCAACTATGCTAGTGTGATAGGGATGAGGAAGATAAACTACACTGACTACACCCAATCTGGGTTCAAACCTCAACCTCCCTGTCACCGGCAAACCAAACTAATATTTGAGCTTGACATTTAGACCATGTGCCCATCAGCATGAGTATGTGATGGTTTATTAAAGTTTATTTTAGCTTTCAATGCATACATTTAAGTTGTAGAGTTGATTTTCTACGTGGTATAAGTTTAAAGCGCAATTGTATGTATTGATATTTTCAGGCCTGCCAGATGCTCAAATCGGACCCGGTACTAGGGTGAAAGCTTGAGGCCCCTCTCTCTTTGCCCTATTGTACTTGGAATTGTAAATATTTTTCAACTTTGTCTC
>CABFVX010002596.1:29578-75361 GCA_902151425.1 Timema shepardi | reverse complement strand
CTAATTTGTGAAGTAAATATTTAAAACTTTTCCACAGACTAATGGTAAGGCTATAACAGAAGGATTATCTCTAAATAGATTTGTCACATTTTAAATATTTTGACTACGGAAATTTTTTTCGCAATAGAGTAAATGAATCAATAATTTACTATGTCGTCATATTTTTTTAAAGCCTGTCATTTGGATTTTTTTTATCTGGGTACATTAAACTTTTTGTCATGGCCAAGGGGTACAATCTAAAAAAGTGTGAGAACCACTGATTTAGACCATTTGGGCCCTGAGACAGGTAACATGACAAATTAATTCTCAATTGCAGGATATTTGTGTGTTAAATAAAAGATTTTGAGAACCCATTTCAAATTTTTGAAAATATGTAACTTATGTAGATAATACAACTTTAACTTGGAGTCACAACATAATGTGGTTTTCTGTCGTCGTCATTAGAAAACCACAAAAATGAGAGAAGTAAATTTTTTTACTGTATTTTTAAAAATTACAATAAAATTTAAATGTAATTATTTTAAAATGAAAATCTATTTCACCAACCCCGATTTCAAAGAATGCAGAAAAAACCTTTAGTGCAATTTCTAGTTCGGCTATAATCCTCTTTCGTGTGCCCCCCAACCCACCCCCGACTAACTCCCAGTGTGGTGTGCCTTGGTACCATTTAAGGTAATACATATACATTAGTTATTCCAAATGGAATAAGGATGAAGGAATTAGAATTCTAGATAAAAGTACCTAAGTGTGTGTGAAAGGAGTGGGAGGCCATTTAGAAAAGAAAAAGAAACACCCTCAGTACATCCAACCAAGAATAGAATCCCATCTCCCCAGAGATGGCAATCTAGTCTAGAACTAGTGAGGTATTAGACCATGTTAACATCGCATGTGATCATATAATTATATAATAGCTCTGTAAGTTTTAGTCCCACTAGTGGTTGGTGTGATCTAATCTCATACGGCAATAATTAACAAGCATCACCAAATAGTTAGACACACATTGACTTACAGCATCTATTTCATTGAGAGCTTTCCATCTCTCCTGTGGGGCAGGTATTCCGGAGACAGTCTGGATGGTTCTCTTGAGCCAAGAGGTCCACACTCGCAGCCCTGGAATATCCTGCTGTTGGATGTACTGTGTCAAGGCCCCAGAATACTGGTGCCCCCGAAGGGACAGGTCAGAGTCACCGCCGATACGACCTTGCAAGTTTTGCTCACTCTCGCCATGCTGATCACAACAAAACAGATAATGAAGTTATGGTGAGGGTGGAAGATAACGTGAATTAAGCTAAGTATTTTTGATGGTTTTATAATAGAAAACTTTTTTGACCAAAATAAAAAAATTATGATTCAATAAATAAGTTTAGTTTAGTTTTCTATGTCTAGTAATCTCAATAATTCACGAATTGTTTAGATGACTAGGTGTGAAAAAATGTAGTAATGAATTTACTGAAGCAATATTTAAATTCATTTGGACCAAAAAAGGTTTTTTGATTTAAAAACTTTAGCTCGCATTCCTTTCCACGCCACCTTTAAAGTTTGCTGCTGCCAATCAAAAATTATACAAATTAAAGTGTAAATTTTCTAATAAAAACTATGTAGGTATACTGTTTTTACCTTTGTTAAATATAGCCTTTCCTTATTTAACTGCTTCTGTTCAAGCTACAATAGCAACACCTTTTAAGTCAAAAGTTCAAATAAAATTAACTCTAGCAACTAAATATAACATAAAACAATAATCGCTAATGATTTTTTTTAAATATTTCAATGTATATCTTTATAATGAAACATTAGGTTTAAACCTTAAACAGTTATTACAAAACACACTCCCTCTAAGAAACTAAAGTGACTCACCCTGGTAAGATATATTGTCCTTGGAACAATATGAATGTTCATCAGGTAATAAACAATACGACTTTGGATGTGGCCTTCATGTTTGTGAACCACCACCTTCTCGCCTAACGAAACAAAAACATGTTTACAATTAAAACTGCCTCAGATATAATAAACTCTAATAATAAATGACTAATAAATTGTTTAAAAAAATATGTTCAAGGTTTAATCGTGTGTTACATGTTTCATTGCCCAATTGAGTTATAATCTAGATCAGGAGTCATACATAACCTGGGGACCACGGTCCAAATGTAGTCTGAAGAAGTATTTTGTTTGACACACCTTTTTTAAAAAAAATGTGTTAATAGTCAACATGCTACACCATAATTCAGTAAAAATAAACTGACTACCAAACCCTTCCTTCACCTCTGACAAGACATCTTGTGAATTTGTGGAATGCCAGGCCTCCGCCGTGGTTCGGATTCCACGTTAAACTGTAGGTCCTCCATTTCATCTCACAATCACCCTACCATTACACATTAGCGTAAGTGCGTATAGCCCGAACGGGTAGTAAGACGCGGTGCTAATAATAATAATAATAATAATAATAATAATAATAATAATAATAATAATAAAGTAAAAATAAAACAATTTTAGTTGTTTTAATCAATTAATTTTTCTTGCCCTCGATTTGTTTCACTTTTACATTACCTGCCTGATTGGCCCCTTTAAGGTAAGTCTGTGACTCCTGCTATAGATATTTAAGATCACAGGATAATACATTGAATAATGTTACCTGTGTTGTATATTTTCATAAAGCTATAGTTGGACTCTGTTTTTTCATCCAGAGGTTGGTACCTCTCCTCGTAATGTTCTATTCTCTGTAGGAAGTCTCTGAGCGCCATCTCCTTGTTCATGTTCTGATAGTCTGGACTGTTCACCTTCACCTCCTGTGGACACAAAACAAAGGCTGTCACTGAAACTGGAGGGTTACAATTAGTTGTTATGAGAAGTAGCATTTAAATGCTATATGAATAAGTGTATAAATCATGACAAATTTACACCAACTATGTATGCAGTTACCAAGGGTGTGATAAGCTTTGAAGACTTCAACTTTGCTTTGAAAATTTATGAGCTTTGACTCTGAAACCGAAAACAAATTCTGCATTGGCAATTATGAAGCTCAGACGATAAAGAAATTGAAAGCTAAAATTTATATTTATGTTCAACTTTTGCCAATTTGTGCAGTTATATTAAACCACTTGCTAACTTTGAAAGATAGTGAGCTGCTTACCATATCTTACATGGTTCCACTATGGCTCAGCTTATAATATAAGGCCATAGTGTAATCTATCAAAGTAGGACACCTTTCAAAGTAAATGGAGTGTCCATTACAAATTAATGTCCATATGAAAAGAATCTAAGGTTGTTGAATTAAATTCTTTGATAATAATTTTACTTATTAGCTTAGGATAAAATATTTCAAAAACTTTTGCAACAACAAGAATGCTAAATAAACTTTAGGATTAAATTTATGTAAATATGCACAACATAATTTGTTTTTCATGGTGGTTTTCAGAATAAAATAAATTTCAAACTATTCTTGAATTTTTATTTGGCTTCGGAAATCTTTCATATAATTGACTCAATTTTGCCTAGAATGGAAAAAGTGAACCTGTGCACACCCTTAGCGTGTGCAGCCATTTTTTATAATAAAGTTTACAAAAAGTTATATGTATTTTTAAAATATTAGTTAATTAAAGAGTGATACTAGAAGCCGAATAAATGTAGTGCAGAATTAACTCATATGATTAAGGAAATCATTGTGATAGAAATCAATTTAAGTTGGTTCAAGATTGTCAGCAAAAATTTGTTAAATTGGCCCCCAAATTTTTTGTATACAAACACTGGAAGCCATATTTAAAGCAAGAGATACAAATCAAGTCATATACCTGTGAGTAAACCCCAAATAGTCCTGACAAGCAGCAAGAAATTTGAACAACGTTACTACACAAAACAGAACATGCAGAGATGTGAAAAAATGTAGTTAAATGCTTTAAGACCTTGTCCTGGTTACCACACTCAAATGTTTAAACTGAAGAATAAATGAAGGACATAATTTTATAGTTTATATGCATTACACAAGTGTGTGCAATAAAACAGCTCTTATGAGTTTCCCCGACACAATAAACCTCCTCTAATATGAAACAAGTTACTCACTATGATATTCTGTTCAATGATCTGAGGGTCATCGCACACAGATTCCACAAAGAACAACTTGAAGCCCATCTGGTTACAAACAATCTCGTGAATTAATTTCCGCCGATCTGCGGTGGAGTTGGTTGCATCAAACACCTGCAATTATTCACAGTTTTCAACATAAACTAGAACCCGCTTGAGTGTCCACATGGTCTAAGTCATCACTATCACAAAAGACTTAAGACTGCTGATGATTGGGGCTTGAATCCCCATAAAGTATATTGAGGGTGGTTTTCCCTAAAAGGTTTTACATTCTCCCTCTATGCAAATGTGGGTACATTTCTTCTCAACTAAACATATATATATATACACACACACACACACACACACTAGAAATGGGGCCCATCGAATGCTTAAGGAAATATGAGGTTTCAAAAGAATGTCAGCTTTTAGAATGCATTATTATAAAATATATACATATATATTCTATATTTTGTTAGAAATATTTTGAGTTTGTATGTCTCTGTAATGAGCATTGCGCGATATTTACCACACACAAAGGTCAAAAGTTTTAAAATTAGTAGCTCCTGTGCACAATCATGTCCAGCTCAAAGCTGAAAATTTAAATTAATTAATTTTTTTAAATTAAAAATTGGTTTGAAATAAATAAAATGAAAGAGATTGTTTTTCTCTCTGTTTGATACAAAGAAAAGTGTTGCCCAGGGTAGCCATGCAGTGCATTGCATGCTTACTCCGGGTACAGTAGCCCCATGGCTTCTTTGGTGCTGACTGACAGCTCACAGCTGACTTCTGACAGTCAACATTCAGATATACACCTAAATTTTGACCGACATAAATGACAGCTGCTAAACACATGTTTTTTGCAGATCGTATGGTTCGGCGTAGGGATACGTAATTTGGTCTGGTAACTTTTTAAAGTTGTCAGTCAGCACCAAAGAAGCCATGGGGCTACTGTACTTCTGCTCGGTATAGAATAAACTTAAAAACCAGAACACCGAATAATACCCCTTTGTGTGAACAAAATCAGAACTGTAGAGGTAAAAAATCATACCCATGTGGGATGCTTGTCATATTAACTGTTAACTAAGCTTCAGATTTGAGAAAAAGTGGATTTGACCCAACTCTAATGCGAACTTCATTCTTCTTTTCTTTCTTAGTTCCATAAATCAATTTTGGTATGAAATCGTCTAAAGAAAGATGGTTATAAAAGAATGAAAGAAACAAACAGAATATGACTCACAAGATAGACAAGGGAGCGCAGGGCTCACTTTACAGTGAAGCCATTGGGTAGTAAGACGTGTATGTACTAATTAATTACGCTAGTGAGATAGGGATGAGGAAGATTGAATTTAGATGAAGTCTACCCACATATGCATGGAGGAAGAGTGGGAAAACCCTTTTGGGTAAAATTACCCTCAGTATACCCGACAGGGCGGCACTCTCGTGTTAGCTTATACTGCTGATGACAGGGAGATTGGAGCTTGAATCCCGGTTGGCTGCACTAAGAGTGGTTTCCCCTAAAGGGTTTTCCTCTCTTCCTTTGCACAAATGCGGGTATACTTCCTATAAATTCAACCTTTCTAATCCCTCATCCCTAACACATCAGCATAATTAGAATGTATTTGTATAACCCGAACAGGATGTGGTGTTGAATAAATAAAAAAAAGACCAATGAGCATCAGATCTGTGTAAAACTTGTATACTGTTTTTTTTTATAAATATAGTCTTGTGGTGAATAAGAAAGTGGAAAATAAGTAATATGGGATCCATGCCGGTGGTCAAGCAGACTGAAACCTCAAGCTCATCTGGTCTGGCTTGCCAATGAAATCGTGATCTGAAACCCAACTGGGTGCACTGACCGAGTTTTTTACTAAATGATTTCTCACTCTTTCTTCATGTGCATTCGGAGATTTCCTCTAAATTATACCTTCCTTATCTTTAACTCATTGATGTAATTAAATGGGTAGTAAGATATGCTTTATAATAATAATAATAATAATAATAATAGCAATATTAGTTTCTAGTTAACTAGTTAAGATCCAAGCACCAGTAAACACAATAAATATTTATGTCACTAGTAATATTAAACTGATACTGTATAAAAATAATAATGGAAAAGATTATAATAGGATAAAATATGGGTGAGATAACCAAATTAAAAGGTAAAGAGTGCTCACCGCCACCTCTCCGCCACTCTCCAGCCACTCGCACACGTCTTTCATGGCATCTATGGCACATTGTGTCCTTATGACCATGGCTTCCTTGTTATCTGGTCGGAAGAAATCATGGTTCTTGTAGGCTGTGGTTACTTGCCGACGGTACTCGCCTAGGTTAAACACTAAGCACACAGTTGCCATGAGGAAAACCATCCATTTAGGGGGAAAAAAAAAGTTTGGAACTATTACAATAAACGTTAAATCTGACCAATTTTCATATGAAGAACCTTCCTTATCTGACAGCTATAAAAGCTACTATATTTATTTTCATGTATTCATACGTTGAGTCATGCAACATGTAGCTGTTACCTTAGATAGATATTTCCAATACCAATAAAATAACACTAATTATATATTATAGTGTTATCATTGTTGGCCACAAAAAATATGTCTGTATTTGTTAAAAGGCCCTTTCTATATAAAAAAAAATTGGACCATAACTTTGATTACATTATATTCTTGATGCTTACTGGTTATAAAATACTTTAAACATTTTACTTTTTTAACATAAATATACTATCATCTTCATATTAAGAAGTACATATGTATACAAATATAGCCATAGACTTTACACAATATTTTCATTAACATAGAAACAACTTAAACACATTAAAGTGTTTTAAATGATAATAAAAGATTGATGGGAAATTCCCAACTTTGTTTGTTTCACAACTAGGTTTTTGTCGATCCAGAGAAAACACAAATGTTACAGCTACAAAATAAAATATTAAATAATTCTTAAGTAATTTTTAGTTATGATATTATCAGAGCCAATATTATTTTTATTTTCTGGGGTGTAGCGGGGCTTTTTGGCATAATGCAACACTTCCATATCTAGGGGGCATACAAGTATTATGTAAGCATCTTAGAGAGAGGGAGGTTCAAGTTTTGCTTAATTTTGCTGACTGAGGGAAAGGGAGGGGTCAGAACAATGCTAACATCAGACACAGAAAGACAGGCAGGAATTACGCAATATCAAAAGTGAAACATGATCGCATATGAATATGTGAAAGTAGAGCTAGTAACTTTTCTAGTTGCCCTTTCAATGAAAATTAGACTTTAGAAGCTCTACGCTACCAGCGCAACTGTAGTTAAAGATATCAGTATATAGTACTGACCTTTTGTGTTGATGCCGATCCAGTTGAGGTACCTAGAGAGTTTCTTGGAGATATAGGTCTTCCCGCGAGCTGGAAGCCCCACCATCGCAATGACATGTGGACTGTTGACATAGTTGGCACGTTCACCTAAACAAACAATAATACAACACACTCAACAGGGGACATAATTTATGATAACACTCAAAGTTAGCACAGATTGACATAAGCATGACAAATGCGGAGGAGTTCACCTATGTTACAACTTAGTAATTCTTATTTCAAAATATGTTGTTTTTTTCCCACACTATAGTTGTCTTACTCTGTGAATTTATCCACAGGGTTTGTTCCTAGGTAATCTAGTAATAATTTATGAAATATTAATGTGACCATGTTTCTATTCATTCAATCCCACAGTTATGGTAGCGATCAAGTCTTGGGCCAGGAGCCAAAACAAATCAATTCATGGATGTGAGTCAACACTGGTATAGTTCACCAAACTGTTTGTTTTTGTGCCCCCTTCCCTTTTTTTTTCTTCCAAACAAAATTTAACAGTCATGCTACAAACATGTGAACTGATTGTTTTAAAAATAGCAATCACGGTGTGTGGGATTCAAACAGAAATAACAATAATCATAGCTGGCTTTGGATGAGTCTTGATTTAATATTCAAGTTACAATTTAATTTTCAAAGACCTTATCTGGCAGCTAGAAAAGTGACTAGATCTATTTTCACTTATTCATATATAAAGTTATATGATCAAAAGTTGTTACTGTTGAATAGAACTTATCAATAGGTAACGATAAAACAACACTAATACAGTTATTATCAATTTTGGCCACAGCAAAAATATGCTTGTATTTCTTAAAATACCTTTCCAATAAGAGTTGGGGTGTAGATTGAGTTACATAAGGTCAATTCTAGAAAAATGAGGCTAGCTTATGCTATATTTGGTTTGGTAATAAGTAAAATATGTTAAAGGTATATATTTTTAATGTTTTGGTCTATTCAATACCCATTCAATATCAATCAATTTTTTTTAATGACCACCCTTTAACAAGACTGTACAGTAGCCCCGTGACTTCTTTGGTGCTGATTGACAGCTAACAGCTTTTAAAAGTTACCAGACCGAATTATGTATCCCTATGCCAAACCATATGATCTGCAAACACATGTGTTTAGCAGCTGTCACTTCTGACGTTCAAAATTTGGGTATATACCTAAGTGTTGAGTGTCAGAAGTCAGCTGTGAGCTGTCAGTCAGCACCAAAGAAGCCATGGGGCTACTATATATGAGTCCCATAAGCAAAATTATCATAATTAAATACGTAATTGTATACTTATGAAGAGCTATCTGCACAAAGTCTAATCAAAATTAGTTGATATTTTTTTTAATATCAGCAGCTTTGGAGGCATTTTCAATTTTATTTTAAAATAAGTTTAATTTTAACCAAACATAAATGTTTTAGTGCCAAAACCTTGAATAAAGACCTGCCAACTTTGTTAAGGATGGTTAATCAACTTATGCTACATTTTGAGGGCCTTAATTGTTCAATGTTTAACTATAAATACTCCTGGTCTAAGAAAAGTAAAAATTATAAATGAAAGACGTTATGACAAAAGTCCGCTTTGTAGGTAATCTAGTTTGATAGAAATCTGAACTTCTCTGAAATTTCTGATTAGAGTGAAATTTGTGAATATAATTTCCTAGTAAATACTACATAATGTGGGAGTGGAAAATAGTGAAATCTATTAAATATATGATGAATACTGGTATTTTTTTTCTTTTAAAAATGATTATTAAAAATAAATATAAAACAATTTGATATGTTCTATAAAATAAAAATATTTAAAAAAACGATCATTAAATGAAAATTTTTGAAAATAAAAATAGTTTATATCCCAAAAAAAAGATGGCAAAAATAGCATAATTAGTTTGATAAACAACTTAATACTATGTTAATTTCCAATACAATGTGAAGAGTTGTATGATTTTAGGATTATTTTCATTCATTAATACTGTGTATTAATACTGTATGTTAAAACTTTATTAGCCTATTTAGTGCTAAGAAAGGTAATAGCATTTTAGCAATATGCCAACGATTGTCTTTTAGCTTGGGTAGTCCTTAATAAATATGCAAGGCTATTTTGCAGTAGTCCAAACCAGATTGCAAATAGAGCGAGAGACCTTGATGGTCATGAGAATGAGTATTGCCAACCTCTGCGTGGCTCACATAACCTATTGTTTCATGGACATTGCTAACCTACACATAACCCTGCCCCTCGCACAGCATACAGCCTTAATGCTGTGCATGACATAATCGGAGAACTAGATCAAAAACAAATATGAGTAAGAGTGTTTGAGTTTAAGAAAAAGTGGTAAAAAAGAAATTTAAAAAATTTGATCCTCCAAAAGTGTATTGAAAAATAAGAATTTTCCATATATCTTTATATAATAGTAAATTCAAACATTAATAATAGCATATTTTTAAATGGTGGCAAATGCAGAAATGATAAAGTAAAATCATGTTTAAAATAAAATTTACTGATATGTTGATAAACAAATTAAATTATATGGATTATCAATATATTCAACTATTCAAAGCTTCTAGCTGGTCAAGCACCATGTAGTAGTTAAATTCAATACTAAGTGAAAAATAATAACCTGGACAAGAGAAATGAACCCAAGACTTTTGGCTTTGCATTCCAATACTTTACCAATGAGCCATTCATTCGAGTTTGTCACACATCCAGGGTCTTTTTTTTTTTACTATATGTTGTGCTCAGCTGTCATTTTTTCACTTTTGGCTCTGCCAATAAGACTAATCCTGTACCATGTTATTAAGTTTAGTCAAAATTTTATTGCATACAAGTTATAAGTTAGTGAAAGAAAACAAAAATGACAAAATTTATAAAGTTACAGATATCTAATATTAAATATGTATTTCAACAAAAAACCAAAAATTAATTGAAACACACCATTATGAACAAACTAGAATACAAGGTTTGCCTGGGGAAAACCAAATAAGAATTTTACTACAAATGAGTCCCTACATTAATTGGATAATAATACAGGTCCTCCCAAGTTAAAGGTGGCTGCATCTGATAGTTCCCAAATTTTTTTTTTAGCATCACGTTTTACTATGTATTTGGCTTATCAGTTAATCGTGATCTTAATTGATCGCTCAAATATAGCTGACAATTTCTGCACATACATCACAGACGCTGCTGTAAAATATGAGTTTTTCATTTATTTTAGGTATTTGGTGTGCACTTTCTGAACCAGTAAACACCGTATAGGTTAATTTAAATCTAGAACAGATACAACACCCTGTGGAAAAGAACCCGGGAATTTCAGAGTAGACAGACACATTATCGACTGATATAAGGTGTCGGATAAAATATGAGTTAAAATGACACTGGACCCTGGATGTCTCCTGGATAGCTCAGCGGTAAGAGTATTGGTGTACTGTTCAATTCCTGTGTTCAGGTGTCAATTTTCAATTTAAAGAAAAAATAAATGTATATATATATATATATATAAATTTATTTTTTCTTTAGCATTAAACTAGGGTTCGGCAACTTGTCGATTGCTATTAATTGGTCAATTGCTATTAATTGGTCGATTTTGCCGAAATTCTCAGCCAATCGCGTAAGAAAACTACACCATCAAAGTGCTTTCAAAAATATTTGAGTGTGACCAAAATTGCCTGGATAGGGTGTAATCAGCAATGTTTTAAGAAATTTAAATAGTTTGATGTGAAAATACACATTTAATTTGTTCTAAATATTTTTCTATAGAGGTGGGGAAATAAGTATTTAAGGAAAGATTGAATTTCAGGAATAGATGTAGATAGGATGTATATAAAAATATGTAGAATGGAGAAATGATAGGTGATGGGACCTTTGATAAGTTTATAAGTTGATCAGAACCCAAAAAGGTTGCTAGCCCTAACAGTGGCTACCAAATCTTTTAAATCAACAGACTGACAAAATAATTTGTTCAGAGTAAAGGCGCAACAAGGTACACTCCATTTAATTTGAATGGTAGCGGTTTTTCTTTGGTCAGTTACATTACCTACATGCTCTATCTTATAAGTTGCATCATAGTGTACATGAATTGGATAACAAGCTCGGATGTTTCCATAGGAAGCCTAATTCCAGTCAAATCTAAAGGGTGTGGATGGAGTTTGTTCCTGAGATATAATTTTAACTTTAACTAAGCAATGTGGCAGTAGCAAACAAGTTTAAGAGTGAACTCTGGTCACCTGCGTCAGTGTCAATCACTTAGCCATGCTACCAAGGTCATGGTAAGATCATTAATACAACCTTTGGATACCGGGAGTGTATGTACAAAACAGGTTTCCACAATGCAATAAAATTAGACAAACAAACAAAGATTATGTTTACACAGCTTTGGAAGGTTTTAAAACTGCCAGATAAATGAATATTGGTTTTAACTTGTTGGAAGAGTTGAATTTATCAAGATTTGAAAATGTTATCTGAGAGGTGTTTGTGGAGCACATTTCTCATTTTATTTCTTTGTTTGCTTATTTGTGAGAGGTTGAAAATATAATGCTAAATAAATATTAACAATATATGAATGGCCTGAGGCAATAATATACCATGGCACAAAATAGTAAATCTGAGATGTTAATATTTAAGGTTTTAAAAGGTATATGATTCATAAAACTGAATAATTATATTTTTACCTTAATTTTATACAAACTTTGAACTTTCATAAATCATCACAAATAATCTTGTTGATCTTTGTAAGGAAGTATAGGAACACAATTAGATATACCTACTAACAAAAACTGTTACAGCCGTTTTGGTATATAGCACCTTTTGCCTCAAGCTCTTCACATCTTCCCTGCATTATATTTGCTATGTCAATGTGTTTTGTATATTAAACAAAATTTTCTTACAAATTGATATTGAACATATCTGACGACTATAAAAATCCCTCAATCTTCTGTATTTTTTGATAGATAATATCAATTCCTATAAAATAACACTAATAATATAATGAAATATTATCAATGTTGATCACAAATTATAAATTGAAGTGTGTAAGTAGCAAAGGTTCCAAGTGCCAAAATATAAAGATTTGAGCTAATACCAGCAAAAAATGCTATGCCCAGTTGTTAATGATATAACAATGATGCAAAGTGCAACACCATTCAGAGGTAGTTCAAATGAGTATCAATAGATAGTGTGTGTGTCCAAGAGTCCATGAAATAACAAAGGTGCTAAGTAGTTTCAATGTTTTGAAGAGTTTCCTCATTACCTTTTCATGCACAGTGAGCTATTATCTATAACTTTTGAAGTTAGATATAGATTATTTGGTGCTGTTTCAAAAATTAAACTAACAAATTCTATCAACAATATTATAAATGTTTGAATAAAATTACAACCAAAGAATAGGAGCAATTGGGTCTGGCTCCTTTGAATATGATTTTTTTTATATCTTTATATTGCAATTGCAATTTTTTCAATATTGTATTGTTATGCAAAGTTTTTTTTTAGTTAACGCTCATTCTTAACACTTACATTATGATTAAAGCTATCAATCATTGCTTCAAAAATTACTAAGACTGAAATATTAATCAGAACATTTTGTTAAGAAATATATTTTCGTTTCTTTTTAGTTATTAATCAAGCTTCTGTGCTTAGTTAATATTATTTATAATTATTTATGTATAAAAAGATCTAGATCTTAACAATCTTTTTCTATCCAACCTTAATATTGCTATTTGAAATTATATTCATGGAGGATGGATTGTTTTAAATGGTGATTTGTATTTTCTAAAAAGTGCTCCACATGCTCATTTGTAAGAAAATTAAGGCTTGATGACATTCTTTTAAAAATCGTTCCCTTGCTCTCAGCATCTATTTTACTAATCCCACATATTTTTGTATTCATATGGTATCATGTAAGCTTATGATCATGATTCATGACTTAATATAACAATTATGATAATGAAAGGGGGGAAACAATTTACAGTGGTGGAACAGAAGACAAAACAGGCAATATTAATAATATAGAGTAATAAATAGACTAAAGGTGTCTCATCCAATTAGCTAACTTTAAATTTGTTAAAGATTAAAACACAACCTAGGTTATTCTCCCAAAAACAGGAGTTAGGAAAAAGGTGTCATCTTGTGTTTCATCACAAAATCTATAAGCAGCGTATTATCAAGGTTCGACCCCAACCGACGACACACACTTGAGAAGCCATAGATTTCATTGAGACTTACAGTGCAGCAAGGGGATACATGAGAGCTCCGTGCAATGGTGGAACGTTACGTCAAACATAGCACAACACCCGTACCTATCCTGATGGACACCTTCCTTTGAAACTGAGAGTTCCGCCGCTGGAAGAAGCGGATGAAGGGCACTTTGTCGGATTTGCGGTGATCCGTTGACGTCATCTCTGCCAATTGGTTCACACACGCAAACAAACGGATCACCCTTTTCTCGTTATCGCGTTTATCACACTGTCCACCTGTTCACGAGCGGGTGGTAATTGTCCGAGTCAACGGAACGGGGGNGGGGGGGGGGGGAGTTAGGCGCGGTGACGTCTCTGGATTGAAAGAGATATATCGGGCCTATCCACGACAGTTACAGGACGAATGTCGCCCAGGCCAAGCCAGGAGCGCGATTAACAGACTGGTTGGATAAAGATGAATGAAAATGGCCGTCGTTATCAGACGCGTTCAATAGATCTTGATCACAGTTTACAATTTACAACCACACCTTTAGTAACACGACAATCCGTCAAGTATGAAACAGAGGTTTAGAGTCCAATTGCTTTTTATCTGCAGCTTGAAAACAAAACTTAATATTTAAAAAAAAGTACTACAAAGATTGAATAGTAATAGCAGATTTATTTTTACAGTAAAAAGTGATGTAGCAACAAAGTTATTACGGTGTGTGTGTGTATTTGACCATTTTATTTTTTTGTAAAATAAAATAATATTCCAGAAACGAACTTTGTCGTTTAGGGGAGATCAAGCATTATTTATGAAGTTGTAAACTTTACCTGTAATGTGAATGATTACTCAACAATTGCACTCTTATCTACAAGAAATTCAAACTTCACACGGGGAAAAAAAAGAGACGTCAAACTTCTCACCTACTCCGCAATTAATCCTATTTTAATAAAAAAGAAAAGTGTAGGGGGAGGTGATGACAAAGTTCAGCTCGCGAAACACCAGGTACCGAAAGCGGTCAACCGAACAGTAACACACGCACGGCGAGACTGCAAGGAGGGGAACAGATCAGTGTCTCCCACCACCCACCTTGGACCTCTATACGTGCTAGGATCGTCACGGCGTTGTAAACAACCTGGTAAACATTCGTACAAAAGGTACTTGGCGCGAGAAAACAAGACGGACCCGGATGCCTTTATCAATGCATGCCACAACATCATCTCCTGCACACTCGAGCAAATATTTGTTAGCGACGAATGAGGGATGCACAAGATTTTGAACGATCTGCGTCGCCGTAAGACCGGCAAGTGTCTATGTAAGAGCGACTTGCGACACCGTAAGACCAGCAAGTGTCTACGTAAGAGCGACTTGCGACACCGTAAGACCAGCAAGTGTCTACGTAAGAACGACTTGCGACACCGTAAGACCAGCAAGTGTCTACGTAAGAGCGACTTGCGACACAGTTAAGATCAGCAAGTGTCTACGTAAGAGCGACTTGCGACACAGTTAAGATCAGCAAGTGTCTACGTAAGAGCGACTTGCGACACCGTAATACAAGCCTACGTATTGTTCATTCACGGGAGGAGTTTACCTGGGAAAGGTCTTTTTTCTTACCAATATCCTACTATATAATAGATTTCTGGTAGGGAAAAAAGTCCTTTCCCAGGTAAACTCCTACCGTGAACGAACTTTAGACTGGTTTGTGTAAGCGTATGAACGACTTGCGACGCCGTAGGACTAGCCTACGTGGGGCCAGCTTGTTTATGTCGGCGTAGGACTGGTTTGTATCGGCGTAAGTTAATGTACAGAAAACACAAACTAACGATTCAAAGAGGGGATCTTGTTTCGATTATGGACGGTGATTACAACATTAATTTGTATTTGAGCTCGTTTAGTTATTAAGATTTTACACTTTCTGGAGGTATGGTTGGGTGTTTTGATATCAGGTGTGGTATTTTAGGTTAAGCAATCTAGCTTACATTTCTTTAAGTTTCTATAATGTACCCATACGCTAATGATTGAAAAATGTTTAAAAAATTTCACAGCGTCTTAATACCCGTTCGGATTTCACACATACATTAATTACGTTAGTGGAACAGGGAATAAGGAAGGTAGAATTTGAAGTAATTGTACCAGAATTTGTATGGAGGGAGAGTAGGAAAATACTAAGAAAAGCCCACCCGCCCTCCCACCCTCGGTACACCCGATCAGCATTCAAACCCCGACTTCCTCGCCACTCGTAATCCAGTCTAACACGGGAGTGACATGTTAAACCACGCAACCACCGATGCGGGTGAAATATCAATACAATAAATGTCATTTGTATCCTTCGTAATTAGTACAACCTAGCAATGAGGTGATGACAACATTCGGAGAGATTTGGGAATTTTAGAAATATCAAATGGGGTACATAACACATAACATATTTGAACACAAGAAATAAATAGTTTAATTTTAGCGTGTGTATAATTTTGAATAACAAAAAACACATAAAATCACAACAGAGTTTGAGATTGTTCTTATCCTTTTAATTACTTGATTGTGGGAATTTTTATTTACATAATTTAATAAGTACGGCTTCAAATATTTTACTAGCCCACATCAACATCTGGGAGAATATAAGTTTTTAATTATGTTAAATAGTATATATTAATGATTTTAAATACAGTGCATCAAATAGTTACTATAGAGTTACATCGGTAGGCACGCGGATTAACCGTCAAATTCTTCTGGTCATGTTTGTTGGTGTCGGTGAGGTCAGGGTTCGAATTCCATTTGGATGTACAGAGGGTGATTTTTCTAATATGGTTTCTTACATTCTCAAATTATGAAACCTCTTCTCTAAATTAGATCTTCCTCGTCCCTTACCTACTAGCGTGATTAAAATGTGCCTAGTCCGGACGGGTAGTAAGACGCAATGCAAAAACATGTTTGTATAGACTGTGGCCCGTAACACGACCCGATTTTGTGATTCCGGCCGTTCGACTAGTTTTGAGTTCGAAACCACTGCCGTATATTGTTGTAGGATGACCGCCAAGCTCAACTCTTGACGGTGGACAAACCTCACACCTATCATGACGTCACGCTTCAGGGCAGCTATTTTCAACATTGATGACATTCAAATACCTCCAATGACTTGTGTATTTCGATAATACGCGTTAACTTGGCTAATATTGAGCGATAAAAAGACGCCCACACTTCAACCAGGTAAATTGTATTTATTTATTTGAGGTATTTAACGTGTACTTTCTGAACCGATTGATTATATAAGCACACGAGAAGTTCTATGAGCGAGAGAGAAAGGGCCTACCAATTTTGGACGGGAAAGTTATTTTAACATACCTTCTCGGGTTCTTTCACATGCCACGATGGAAACGGGACAAACGGCTTTAGTTCCCCTCCGAAGGAAGTTGTGCTATGGATTTTTAACACTCAAGAAAAATCCGTCGACCTCAATTGGGTTTGAACCCACGAACGAGTCCTGAGGCGAGCGCTTTACCCCAAGGCCACCAAGGTCGACAACCATGTAATAATTCACACCTTGTACCAGCCACGCAAAAAGGCAGCAATTGATCAAATGAATAATTAGGATTGTGAAACTTTAAGACGAAGGCATAGTCAGCTTACAATAATTTTGGCCCCATTACTTCAGTGAAAATGTTTCTAAAAATAATCTCTGGATTCATCTACATCTGTGATATCTCTGGAAACATTTGACAAGAGATATAAGCTGAGTCACGTTGCAAAAAAATTATATATATATATATATATATATATTTTTTTATTTTTTTTTCGAGAAGAATGAACATAGATCAATTTCTCGTTAACTTTTTAAATGTTAGAAAAGGCCAAAGTATGCGTGAGCTAACTATTTTATCAGTGTTTTTTGAAGTGAGGTTGAGAGGAAACGCGAGTTAATGACTGAATTTTGCTAATATTTATTACCAAACCCCTCATAGGCCATCAAAAATTAAATATTTATTCAATATATACTTTAACGTAAGGCAGTTTCAATAGGTCTTGAATATTTGTTTTGTACATTGTGGAATTAAACAGAATATTTTTACCCGCCTCAGTGGCCGCATGGTCTAAGGCGCTACTCCTCTGACAAGACATCTTGTAAATGTGGGGAATGCCAGGCCTCCACCGTGGTTCGGATTCCACGTTAAACTGTAGGTCCTTCATTTCATCTCACAATCACCCTACCATTACACATTAGCGTAAGTGCGTATAACCCGAACGGGTAGTAAGACGCGGTGCTAATAATAATAATACTATCCCTCCGTGCAAATGATACGGCTACACTTCCTCTATTCCTCTAAATTAAACCTTCCCAAACCCTAACATACTAGTGTAATTAGTATGAGGTGTATAATACCCAACAGGTAGTAAGACGCGGTGCTGAATATTAAAAAAAAAAAAATGATTCTCTTCCTTTAAAAAGCTTATGTAGAAACGTAACATTAGTAACCTCTTCAAAATTGTATAACGGAGTACATTAGGGCATTTAAGGCTAATTTTATCATGTTCTACTGACAGTTAATCACCCGGACATATTTTTTAAAGTCTGTGAAAGATTTACCCTAACCCCTGGGATGCGCTAGTTTTTAAGCGGAATAGGGGCCTTGGTACAGTTCTTTTTAGAGAAGAAATTGTGCCCAGACTAACGTATTGTTGGTGAAGCCGTTTTTTTAAGGTCGTGGGTGTGGCAAGCAACCCCGCTATTCAAGCTGGAAGGGACTCGCTGTATCGATGCAAATCAGTACGAAGGTGAATTAATTACTCCTACTCGTATTTTAGAGGTCACAGTCACACCACACCAACTCGGTTTTTATCATAACGTTGGAAGGACGCGCACAATATAATATAATCCAGATTACACTAATGTTAAAGATTGCTCGTATTGAGAACGATCAAAGCGTATACTGAACCGGCCAGGATACAAACATGGGACGTCCGGTGATAATACACAACTTTCCGTTTAACTGTTCAGATAACCAAGTATAAAAGTTAAACAGAACTTACTTAATTTTACTGAAGCAATGTGTTATTTATTTTGGCTTGAAGAATTAAGTAGGCCTACATTCCAGTTGTCATTGTCAGAACCTTGTATGTCAGCTAAAAAGTGTTACTAATCCAACTTTCATCTATTAATTTGTCAAGTCATGTAATGTGATCTGCAGCTATCACTTTAGAAAGATAAATAGATAGACGATACCTAAAACAAACACTAATAGTATGATTAAATATTATCATAGTTGATAACAAAAAAAAGTCTGTACTTTCTTAAAAGATCTTCCTATAAAAATTGTACTATATGTAAACCACATTTAAATTCATCCTATAAATTTACACTGTATGTAAACCACACTTAAAAATTTTCCTATGAAAATGGGACTGTATGCAAGCCACACTATGTCACGATAATGAGTAAAGACCACACGGGCGATGTCGAGCCGTCTTCTACCGCGGTACACATTCAACTTAGAGCAAAGACGACGAAATAAGGTTCTTCCCAATTTCCTTCCCCCTTCTACCCCTCTCCTTCACAAGCGATGTTTTCCTTCTCCTCAGTTTTAAAACACACATTAAAAAATAAAAAACTTCTCCAGGAGTGCTGCAAAGTGACTTGTTTCCTCACCATGGCACGTTCTTGGATAGTCCCCAGCTGTGTGATGCTCATCTGTTAGCCACTCTCAACTCTCCCTTCGACAGGATTATTATAGACGCGACCATATCCCCCGCGTCATCTTTTGACCTCATTTCACAAACTACGCCCTCCCTGGTGTTTTTATTTTTATTGTTTTTTACCGTATGACCTACTCGATTCTTCTTCGTGCATTTCGTTACCGTTTTAAAACTCTATGGTGACCACTATTCTATTTTTCTATAGCTTAAAAAAAATCTACAAGTTTTAATCACCCCCCACCTTAGTTTGCTTATTATATTTTCAAGGTTCATCTAAGGTAGTTTTAGTACAAAGAAACTTTTAGAAAATTCAAACATATTCTTTTGCTTCTAGGTGGATACGTTTTTCTTGAGACATTTTTCTGGAAAGGATCCTTGGACTCCCTTTATGTTTGAGGGCAAAGCTCTTTATTTTTCTAACTACCCTCCCCCCCAACCCAACCCCATACAAATAGGGTTCAGCTGCCACTGATTCTTCTCTTCGAGTAAAACACTAAAAGTCCCGGTTTATGAGGAAATTATTATGGTAAGCCTCCCATTAGTACAAGATTAAAATTGCTGCTCTTGGTTGTTACCATAAAAAATAATTGAAATAGCATCTTAGAGGCATTTAATAGTCATAAATCATCTTCGCCTCCTCCCCTACCTCGAAATATAATTCTGAACACAATCTTAACTGTTCGACCCCCCCTTACCTCCGCCCTCCCTCGACCCTCAAGAAAATATCTGGGTCCATTACACGATGCCAACGGTATAAACACCTTTATATTTAAAATATTTAGCCAACCACACATGGCAAGACACATAGGTGGTCACACGGTCTAAGGCATCAGTTTCGCAATAGACTGGATTGCCGATGACGCAAAGGTCAAGGTTACAATCTCGACCGGGTGCACTGGAGGAATGCTCTATCCATCCGCTCTCCATTGGGCGCATTTTCTCAAATTAACGAGCTCATCCTTGCACCAAAGAGTTATATTTTCTCTCTCGCCGCTTCTTATTACCCGTCCGGTCTATAGGCCTTCTAACTATGTAATGGTAGAGTGATGTTTTTGTGACAAAGATCGGCAGAAAAATCGTGAATTAATTATTATTATTATTATTATTAGCACCGCGTCTTACTACCCGTTCGGGTTATACGCACTTACGCTAATATGCATGGTAGGGTGATTGTGAAATGAAATGAAGGACCTACAGTTTAACGTGGGATCCGAACCACGGTGGAGGCCTGGCATTACCCACATTCACAAGTTGTGATCAATACACGTCTTGTCAGAGGTGAAGGAAGGGTTTGGTAATCAGATAATTCTGTGCCTGGGCCGACGATTGAACCCCGGACCCCCAGCTCAGAAGTCTGACACCTTACCCCTAGACCACCAGGTCACAGTGAATAATTGTTGTTTGTCGTCACATCATCTCCTAGTTCACTAGACAATTTCGTCAAGGTGAATTAGTTCGACTAGTTCAGTTGAAAGAATAGTTTTTAATTTGAAGCATTCGTTCACAAACAATATAGAGAACACTATCCAAAAGTACCCGGGTCACTCTCGCAATACACTGGACTGCCGATGACAGGGATATCAGGGTTCGAATCCCGTTTGGGTTTATTGAGGGAGGTTTCCCCCCCTAAATGGTTTTCAATTCTTTCTCCAAGAAAATGCGGGTACACTTACTCATTCTTAGCTCATTAGAATAACTAATATATATGCGTATAATCCGAACGGGTAGTAATACGTGGTGCTTACAAAACACAAAGGTTTTAAATGGGGTGCCCGAAGCCTAAAGGCAGGAATGGCTCGCAACATCGGCGGCCGGTGAAATGCAGTGAGGGATGAGTTTATTTCTGGAGGCGTTCGCTTTACTCGACTATCAACAACTTCGAGCCAAGATCTTTACTAGAGAACTACATCTATAGTCGACGTGAAAGCTATTGGGCCATATCTTGTAAATTTTACTATAGTGGGATTCTGGTCGGAAGGAACTTTTGGTGGGTTACATTGATAACTTTTACTTTATTATTAGTGTTATAGCTTATCTATCAAATATTATAGATGCATACCACATGACATGAACATTGTTTTAATACATTTTATAGCTGTTAAAAAGTTACTTTTTATCTTAATCGGACTGTAGGTGTACCTTCATTTATCATGCTCGGGTGGGAAGCTTATTGACGTACTGAATTTGAGGAAAACATGTTATCTTAATAGGGATGTAAAGAGAGCCACTTTAAACGTTAAAATGGTATCATTACCTTTTTTTATGTTTGTAATAATGTATATTTTGCTGCTTGATTTAAGGTGCGACAGAAGGGATAGAAATATTTTTATAATTTTTATAGAATTTAAATTTTTTGGCCAAAACAAATAAAATATTTCTTCAATAGCAACATAGAGTTTGGTTTTTTTCACATGCTAATATCAACAGATCTTGCATATCTGACAAAGTTG
The DNA here is from genome assembly GCA_902151425.1 of Timema shepardi. Classification (NCBI taxonomy): domain Eukaryota; kingdom Metazoa; phylum Arthropoda; class Insecta; order Phasmatodea; family Timematidae; genus Timema; species Timema shepardi. Next base: position 53,645 of record CABFVX010002596.1, on the reverse strand, counting down.
TCCTGGAATTTTGTCAAAACTTTTTAAATGAAGAGAAAAAGTTTTGACAAAATTCCAGGACAACCTTGACAGATAGTCAAGAACTGTTTATATTATTATGTGCAGAAAACTAAACGCTATGTTGCTGCTAGAGAAATATTTGATTTATTTTGGCCAAAAAATGTGATGGTATAAAAACTGTAAAATTACTGGCACTCCCCTCAGCGACACTTCGTCTACCCTCTAAGTTAGCAAGCAAGCTTCCAACATGGTGTAGTTTATAAGATGAGGTATAAGTGTAAGGCTACCTTTCAAGGTAGACTGAGTGTATTGTATAGGCTCATAGCTTATTGGGGAATGAAATATTATACATTATCTATAACAGCTACGACCCGAATTATGTATAAGAACACTTTGAATTACTCCATGGTGGATTCAATATTATAAAAAGTATTGAACTTAAAAAATTAGGAGACTTCATCAAGACTCGCCGAAAACAGCCCACCCCCTCTCCCACAAAAAAAAACTGGGCACAAACCTGGCTATTAACAAATATTTTTGTCAGAAAAGGTTCAACAGGTGGATTGACTATATGTACCAATTTGCCTACCAAATTACATACTTCAACAGAATGCCAGCAAAATAAAAGTTTGTAGAACAATATTATTTGATTTCAAGGTCATTTAGCGTTAGAGGGGAAGCTATATAAGGCATTCACGAGCTAAGTTTACCTGAATGACAGCTCGAAATGTTACTAAAAGTAATCCCTAATATATCACTATACCAACAGCTGACATCTATCACTTTGGATGACTGTAATGAAAACAGATGGTAATGTATTAATGTGATAGTTAACCACAGTAATTTAGGCCAATATTATTTATATATTTATTTGAGGTCGGACACAAAGTTTATTTATAGTTTTATTCCACTTAAACAAAATATTCACACCACTTTCACAAAAACTTCTAACGAACATAGCGGTAGCGGTTGAACATAACGGTAAACAAGTTTTTTACAATGATGCGGACACGCAGTTTATGAACATATTTTATTCAGTTAAATATTTCAAAATACGATAAAATAATCATAAAATCATTTATTGTATGTAAAAAAATTACAACAATTTTTCTCTTTTCCAAGTAAATACGGTGCCTGTATTAAAAGGTATTGATGTATGCACTATAATACACAAAATCAGTAACGTTCCAAAACGAATAATAAGTAATTTTAATTATGGTTAAAATATTGTTTCGAGTTGGACCAAAAGAAATTATTTAAAAAATGAAATAGTATGAGAAAACTTAAGTTAACGTTATTTTAAATGTAATATATAACAGGTAATTAAATATCTTTATATTTATCATAAAACTGTGATCTTTTACAAGTGTTGGCAACCCTAAACCTATGATTTTCGAACTGCCATCCAGGTAAAAACCTACCGTGAATGGAATATAGATAGGCTAACTTCTATAAAAACCCATTTTGTCAATGAACTATGTCACATTGAGTCATTTAAATGAACGTGTAGTGAAAACTTTCATGTGGATATTACGATATTAAAAAGAAAAGAAAAAAGAACCTATTAAACCATTAAAACCTGAAATGAAGCCATCTTATGTAATGGTAAAAATAAAAAATAAATATAAAATGATGTCTAGTTAAGTTGGCAAACATGTTCCGCTATTTTATTTTTACACTAGCGGTTATTGGCACTTTTAATAGCCTCAGTCCGGCAAAAACAGGGCTCGACAAAATAGCACTAACAAGCTTTTCTCCACACTTTCTTACAACGCGTTCCGGGGCTTTTCGCATTTAATTACATTGGCAGAAAGGGTAAGGATAACAAAGGTAGAATTTAGAATAAATGTACATACATTCTTGTGGAGGGAGAGGGTGGGAAACTATACCCTGATTCTGGTAGGATGAACAGTAAATGAACCCACTTTAGTGGGCGCATGGTCTAAGGCGCTATTCTCACAATTTACTAAAGGGCCGGTGAAGNAGGGGGGGGGGGGATCATGGTTAGATCTCGGTCGGCTGTATATATGATGCTTTTTCTTAAATAGTTTTCCATTCTTTCTATACGAAAATGCGAGTACACTTCCTCTAAATTCAACCTTCTTCAACCCTACCCCATAAACGTAATTAGGGAATAAGCGTATTATCCTAATGGATAGTAAGACGCGGTTCTAAAAAAACAGTAAATTAAAGTCCCATACGTTAGTAAAACTACCTTCGTACATACATGCCTCATCAAGTAATGTGATTTACATCTTTAACAACAATAATTATGTAAAATGCTATCAATGTTGACCATAAAAAACTATGATTGTATTTTCCAAAACTGTTCTTCATACCGGAATCAGGGTATATTTATAAACACCACTCTATAGGCCCACGAGAATCTATGAATGAAAGCGAAAGCTAAAGGGCCTACCAATTTTTGCCGGGCTCGTGTTAGACTAGATTGCCGAAGACAGGGAGATCGGGATTCTATCCCGGTCGGGTGCAATGAGTTTTTAATTTTTTAACAGTTTTCCACTCTCATTACAAGAAAATGCGGGTGCACTTCCTAATTAAACATTCTTAATCCCTAAACCATTCGAGTAATAGGCGTATAATCCATTCACCGTAGGAATTGACTTCTGAAAGGCCTTTTTCCCTACCATAAATCTACTATAAAGTAGGATATTGGTAGGAAAAAAGACCTTTCAGAGAGTAATTCCTACCGTGAATTGAATAGCCCGAACTAAAAAAAACAAAAAAAAACGGTAAAGTTATTTTCACCTACCTTCCAGGATTCTTTTACATGCCACAATCGACATGGGATCGATGGCTTTACTTCCCCTCCTATGGAATTACAGATTTGTATCGATAAAGAAAAATCTGTTGAGCCCAGCTGGGATCGGGTCTTGAGGTGAACACTTTAGCACAGAACCGTCGAGGTAGACAAAGTTGTTGACTTTTATACACGATTTTAAAATATCCCGACACAGATTTATCTGATTGCCAAACTCTTTCTTCACCTCAGACAAGACGTGTATTAATCACAACTTGTGAATGTGTGGAATGCCAGGCCTCAAACCGTGGTTCGGATTCCACGTTAAACTGTAGATCCTCCATTTTATCTCACTCACCCTAACAATACACATTAGCGTAAGTGCATAGTCTAAACGGGTAGTAAGACGCAGTGATGATAATGATGATGATAATTTTGAAATAAAGTGTACATTTAATAATTTACTATATCGTGGCTATTAAATCACAGTGTAACAAGAATGATCCGCGGGTCAATCTTTGAAACAAACGGTAAGCTGTCCGTTTTTTTTATTGACATTTTCGAGGACAGTCATTCTAAAATTACTGATGATAGCAGTCAGGGCCAGTTATGTTTTAAAGGCCCATTGATGGTTATGAAGATGTGCATTGTTGCCAACTTTACATTTAAGCTTTTCAGCAATCGACTTAATTAAAACATTTTTATTTAGTCCAAATACATTTCAAATAACATCAAATTTACTCAACCAATATGGGGCAAAACCAGTCTGAGAAATTAAACTAACGAAGATTCAACTTTATTTTAAAAACATGGGTAATGTTTAAAAAATATATATTACTTATTTTTGTTTTTAGAACCGCGTTTTACTACCTGTTCGGGATATACCCATATGTACAAATTACTCAAATTTGTTAGGTATGAGGAAGGTTGAATTCAGAGGAGGTATACCAACATTTGCGCGGAGGAAGAGTGGAAAACCATCTAGGAAAAAAACCCTCAGAAAACTCGACCCGGATCGGGACGCAATCTTCCCCCATCATCGGCAATCTAGTTTATTGTGGGTGTGACGCCATATACCATGCAGCCACCAAAGCGGATTATAACTTATTGAAACAAAATGTAGGGCGATCCTGTTGTTAAAACTATCTCATCTTCTGATTCAGGGTGGTCCAACGTTTTTCACCCCAAGGGTGATTATCGGTTTGCACCGCGGACCGAAGATATATTTAGTTACTCCCATCAACTTAATGTAGGCCTACAAACACCACTTAATAAACAATTACTTTCAATACATACATTGTATTTTTGGTTGGTAGAATCTTTCAAATTTTAGTGCCAAAAATTGGTTTATAAATCACTCAAAAATCTATTATGAAATATGCGTGTACACACACACACACACACACACACACACGAACACACAAACTTTCACAAAACAACTGAACATTATAAAATATATTTTTATTAATAAATACCCGTATTTTTAATAAAATGCAATCACGACCATTATAAATAAATACGTATTTATATTTTAATCATTAGCTATTTTACATCTGTCACCGAGGGTTTGATTTTCCTCCATAAAACCCCGACGGCTACAATTTCGATGAGCGCGGGCCGCCAGTTGGAATACACTGCTCCAATGAATAAACTTACACTTTAAAAATTAAAGGTGCACAACATTTTTGCTCGCGACTGTACATAAGAATTAAAACCCATTCCAGAGCATTCTGTCCCGCCGACCTTGGGTTTATCATTTCCATGAGTAGTTTGACAATACCTTGACAGATGGCGTTGACTGACCCAAAGGTCTCTTTGTTCAAATGCTTCCAACCTAAAGACACGAGATCCATGACGATGGCGCACGAAAGATTACAAAAACAACAAAACACGACGAGACTAGTCCACTCGCCTTCTGGAAGTCAACAAGTAGTGGACGAAAACAATAATGAAGAATATTCCCACGTAGAAAAGAACGATCACGTTTTGAACGACCGTCATAGCAAACTGGAAAGAAAAAAAACGTGGGGCCATTTACTATCGGTGACGGTCGATTGCTGATAGAGAGCATGTTGTTCATACAATTCAGATAAAAACAAAAACCGTTCGATATGCACACAGTGGAAAACAGAAGCTGTGTGTGACCTTGAGAAGAATGTGCCACACGAGCGAGTTCTTATGAGGGCAAAGTACAGGTGTCGATAAGTCAAAAGATTCGAGTTATATCGATATTATTTGCTTTTGCCCTTCGGACGACTGTTGAACTAAATAAATCTTTAGTAAGCCGTTAATCTCGTATTAGACTCACCTGCTGATGACGGGGAGATCGGGGTTCGAATCACAGCCGGGTCTACTGAGAGTGGTTTCCCTAAATGGTTTCCTACTCTCCTTCCACGAAAACGCGGGTACATCACCTCTAAAAAGCTTCCTTCATCATCCCTACCCCATTAGAGTAGTTATCTTATGTGCGTATAAACTGAAAAGTTATTAAGACGCGGTGATGAAAAAAACCCTACATATATCCGCATATTTACACTAATGGGTTAGGGATTAAGGTAGAATGTTATAGTAAATGTACTCACATTTGAGTGGCAAAAGAACGTAAAACAATGAGTGTGAAATCACCCTTAGTTCACCCAGACCTCCCCATCATCGGTAAACCAGATCAAACTAAGTTAACACCCTAGCCCACGTGCCCACCAAGGTGGGTGAAAACGTAATTTTACAGTTATTTAAATTAAGTATAAATAGCCCAATTTTTTCGACTGTAAGAAGTACTGACTCAAAACTATACCCCCCTCCCCTCAAACACATCTTACGGGCTGTACGCATTACGCTAACGTGGTAGGGGGTGAGAAAGGTACAATTAAAAGGAAATGAGATTGGGAAACCATTTTATGAAGAACTATCCTCAGTATACTTAGCCGGGATTCGAAACCCAAACTCCCGCAACTGGCGTCAAAAACTGACACGTGATGGTTATCTACATTATCAGTGACCTGGATACGGGAATCGAATCCAAAACGGCTCAGTTGAAACGATTATATTTTACTCATCCCTTTGTGATCAATTAATAGAGATAATCAAATCTCGTCCAACCAAACAATATTCGACATTTATTTAATTTACATTATATTTCGCCAAGTGGTTCAACATCCTTCTTATCTCTCTCTCTACCGCCCTCCAAAACAAAATCTTCTAGAAGGACAAGGGGGGAGAGACGAGGGACGAATGCATCCCTTTACTAGAATATTCTAAAAACAAAATCTTTGTAAACAACCTTGGTGGAAAACAGAGATTAGAACATTCGCGTTATAGTCGCTGAGCAGTTAGGACCTGGCGGTCTAGAGGTAAGGTGTCTGTACTGGCGGCCGGGGTTCAATCCTCGATCCCGGCACAGATTTGTCTGATTGTCAAACCCTTCCTTCACCTATGACAAGACATCTTGTGAATGTGTGGAATGCAAGGCCTCCACCGTGGTTTGGATCCCGCGTTAAACTGTAGGTCCTTCATTTAATCTCACAAGCCACCTACCATTGCACATTAGCGTAAGTGCGTACAACCCGAACAAGTAGTAAGACGTGGCTCTAATAATAATAATATAATAGATAATAGTTAAGACCTGCATTTGTCAAGACATGGTGTCTACTACTCAACTTGACCAATGAAATTCCCGACATTTTCCCTGATTTCCCCTGATCATTTCTTTAAATTCCCGACCCAACAGTATGTCACATACCCTTCTAGACCCCCTCCCCCTTTTTCATTAATCTTTTTTATGAATAATAATAAGTTTTAATATTTAAATAAACATGTTTTTATTTGTATTAACATAGTCTACTAGGAATTATAAAATATATTACACAGCTACAAAAAAAGGCAGTTTGAATCATATTGTAATTTACTGATTATTATATTTCATATTAAACCTGTTCAATACAACAATGACGCTGAATAAATAATTCATTAAAGTGTACATAAGTAATTTCAATTATAGACTAACTACAAATCACATCAACCCAATCATTATAATATCAAAACATATAAACCTCACTCAAACATTACACAGTGGTAAATAAGAGATTTACAAACTCAAGGTCCCGGATTCGATTCCCGTGCCCAGGTTGTCCTTTTTCCACTCGAATCGGACTAAGTGAGCTTGACGTCCAGACCACGCGCCTACCAGCGCGGGTGACTAATAAGTTATTACGAACATCGTACAACCTACCGAACAGCAGACTCACCTAAAATAATGTTGAAAATAGTGAATCTTGATATAATTTAATAATAATATAACCTCGGACTTGGTATTTATTACTCAAAACCATTCGGGTTGAGAGTATCAAGTCTTAGTGGGGTTTTATTGTCATCGCGTCTTACTATTCGTCCGGGTTATGCGCCTATGTACTTGTTACACTAATGTGTTAGGGACTGGAAAGGTCGAATTAAGAGGAAATGTACCCGCACTTGCATGTAAGGAGAATAGTAAACCATTTAAGAAAAATAACCCTTACTACACCCAGACGGGATCGAAACCCTATCTCCCCATCTTCGGCAGTCTAGGTTATTGCGAGTCTAAGTTTATGTAGTAAAAACTATTTTGTGTGTTATATATTGTACTTAATTTACCCGAACATAGCTTTTAAATGTTAATAATAATATTAATAATTTATTATCATTATTACTAGCACCGCGTGTTACTACTCGTTCGTATTATTCGCACTTACGCTAATGTGTAATGGTAGGGTGATTGTGAGATGAAATGGAGGACCGACAGTTTAACGTGGGATCCGAACCACGGTGGAAGGCTGGCATTCCACACATTCACAAGTTGTGATTAATACACGTCTTGTCAGAGGTGAAGGAAGGGTTTGGCAATCAGATAAATCTGTGTCGGGACCGAGGATTGAACCCTGGACCCCCAGCACAAAAGTTTGACAGCTTACCCCCAGACCACCAGGTCACCTTTAAATGTTCAACCTAGTGAAAGAAGATTGCGGTCCCATTAGTATCGACCAATAACGCGAAGGACCAAATGCCACGTGACTATCACAGTGTGTGCCCGCGATCGTCCTTGACAATATCGAGCCGGCCCCCTGCTTGTTTGGACGTTATGACATGCAGCAGAAAGATGGAGCTCATAAAGTGATGTGAAACATTAGAGATTCATTTTTGTTTTAGGTATTTAACGGGCACTTACTTTCTGAACCGACTGTTTATATCTTCATACGACTTTCGAACTAACTTAGTTCTGGAACCAAGGGCGAACAAATCTAATATTTATAAAGGGGGTGGGGGTCCGCTAGAAAATTGTACTAATAACTTAAACCAATAAAAGTGTTTATATTGTTGTTATCATGGATCCCCGAGGGGGAAGGGGCTTCATAAAATTACAGGGGGAGGGAGGGGTTGGACCTTTCCGACATCCCTTCCCCTTTCTACACCCTGGTCTAAAACAATCGTTAATCTATCACTATAGACGGGGAATCCCCAATTTTAGCGATATTACATTTTTCCAGCTATGCTAAGAATTAGATTAGTAGGCTGACTTGGTTGCGACTTAAAACTTGGAGAAGAGGAGGGATTGAAGCAAAGTGACAAGCAATGCATACAGATGGGTTGGGCGGGAGGTTATCACTCCCGACTCTTGTAATAAAATGTCAAGGTTTGATCCCAACCGACCAAACTCAATGCTCCCCCACAGTTCTTTAAAATTCCCCATCTTAGTACTCTTTAGTGAGTGTAACACGTTTTACTACCCGGCCGGGCTATCCGTATATTTACCATAGTATGATAGCGACGAGAAGGGTAAAATTGTGAGAAAGTGTATTCGATTTCGGTCGGAAAGTGGAAAACTATTTGAAGAAAAAACACCTTCAGAACAATCAGTCTAGATCCGAATTTCGACCTCCTTATCATCCGTAAACCAGATGTATGAGCTTGACCTTTAGTCCACGTGTCTGTCAATGGTGGATGGTGACGTGATACACAACAGTTTAATAATTAATACTGCACAAAATTGATGGTCCATTTTATAATTTAGGTTTAGATATCCATAATATAAAAGGAAGTGTTTGTCTGTGTGTTTGTTTGTGCGCGATGCCTAGACAAATCTACGGCACGCAGAGGTCTGACATTTTTAACATAGGTAACGGGTGGGGGTCCGAATGCACCTCAAAGCCGGGTTTTTAAATTTTTAATTGGCTTTTTAATTAGGATATTTCTAACAAATGTTTGAAGAAAATATTTTTTTATCTGGTTTAGATATTACGTTTCAGAGATAGGGGCGCCATTGGGGGGTAGGTAGGGTGGGCTTATATAATTCTTATACCACAGTGGATCACGGGCGGGATTGCTAGTAATAAATAAAATAATCCAAACCGTGCGTCATGATCATGTACATATCAATATCATAAAATGGCTGTGCTGTGCTACTCCGAGTCAGTTATCAAGGATCATGAGCTGAGCTAGTCTTGATTGGCTGACGACGGAACTAATCACATCAGCGGACTGGCCCTGAACTTATCACCACAACGCGAGAGGTCAATATTTAGATGCCAAACGGCCGTTCAAAGGTTTGCCACCACCAGACTCCATAGGGACAGCCGACTAGGTTCTCTACGAGCCAGAGGATAATCCTGGCCCCTGATGGGGAATGGAAATGTAACCATCCGCGTCAAACCTAATCCCTAAAGTCAAGTAAAACCCTTCGATCCTCTTCCCAGAAATCGACTCATGGAATATCAACATATCATCATACCTTATACACACCTTCCCCCATCCCATTCAAGAAAATCCTCCCCAAATCCCGAGACCCAGCGCAATTATTCAGTATCGCCAATTTCACCTCACAATGTAATTAATTATACAAATGCTATGTACAAGGTATGAAATTCATTCACGAGGTCAGGAGTCACGAGAGTGACTCTATACTCGAACTAGAAATCATCCCTTTCGCAGGTGACCTAGCTTGGCGTTTCTGTCAAGGTGGACATCCTGAGTCTGGAAACACATTCATACAAGTGTAGTATTCTACACTCTCATTTCATCGATTTCATTTCATCTGGTAAATAAGTTCATTCGCGAGGTTAAGAGTCATGACTGTGACTCGGTACTCAAACAGGAAATCAGCCCTTTCGCAGATAACCTAGCTTGGCGTAACTGTCAAGGTAGATGTTCCAAGTCGGGCAACAGCCGAACGGCGTTCAAAGGTAAAGAAAATACATAATGATCAAAATCTGTGGTTCTTAAAGGAGGCCGCCTCGGTAAGTGAGAAATTACCGCGCAGACGTTCAGCTCTAACGCAATATTTAATTACACGAGCGTTATTTCAAAATAAGGTCCACGCCAAAATAAAGTCGAGAAATTACAAGTGTGATAATATGGATTAAAAGCGCCTCCTTTAGGCGTCGATTGAAACACTACGGATTAATGCCTTGATATAAAATGCTGTGATGTTTTTATAGGTTGTATAAAGCTCCGTGATCGAGCGCCTATCATCACTGTACGGAAAATATATCGTTTAGTCAGCTGTCTATAGCTCCATGTTCAAGCACTAATTAAATCGGTATATTAATATAATTAAAGAAAGAGACTTGTTGATGGCTGTTATTTTACACACGGTTTATTTATATTACACCAGTAAACTACTTGCAAATATTTCAATTAAATGTTTTATACCACTGCACACTTGTGATATTGATGTGACTTATATTATACTATGTTAGACTGACTCATGCGTGAGCGTGATCTCGGTGTAGATGTTTGGCTCCCGGAGATGCCTTAAACATACGCACAATGGTTTATATATGACATACCTCTTGCCTTTCTCTCCCCTTTTCAACAAAGTAAAATTCAACTAATAGAAAGAGTCCTGGCGACCGGTTTTGTGAAGGCTAGCTTCTTATTGGTATAGAGAAATGGCGTCTTCTGCCAAATACTATGAAGTTGTTCCCTTTAACAAGAATTGACGCAGTTATTCTTTTACCAGGAAAGATAGTGTAAAAAATATATTTTAGGGGTGAAATCCTTTTCACATTGTTTCTGAGAAGCGAGTGTTTCTTCATGGATGAATCTTAAAAGCATACTCTACCTATATTACTTTAAATAAAATTTACCTTCATCCATGACTTTTTACATAATTTAGATTAATCCAAATCAATATCATTACAACAGGTCTATTTTTCCTTAACAGCCCTATAGTTTGACATTTTATAGAACATTCTAAAATAATAATTTAACTAAGGAATGTTACAATACAAAATAATAAGACTTAAAAGTGATGTACTAATATTGTTTTAATGTAATCAATGGACAAAATAGGTAAAAATTAATTTACAAATATGATTTTTTTTGCAAAAATAGATTAAAGTCATTAAAAAATTCACTAATGTTAAGGTCTTTTAAAAAAAATTGAGATATAGAATGTTGAATAAAAAACAATGTCCACATACAATGACAGTAGAAACTTGAATAAACAAAAGAATAATGTGTAATGAAAATTGACTAGTGATGGAACTTTAAGAATTCAAAATTATTTCTAAACAAAACATAATGAACATAATACGTAAAAAAAAATGGATATGTATTTATGAAGGCATTTTAAATAAGTACTAAATGATGAATTACAAATCATAAACCAAATAACGCATTTTCTTACCCCCTTTTTTTTCCTACCCCACACCCCTTCCTTATGTGACATCATGTGTATATATATATATATATATAAACATCTAGGCTGAGGCTCCTCCCCTACAATCTGTACTACGATAAATATTAATTTTTATAGGGGATCTTTTGTGGCACTAAAAAGAGGGACTCAGACATATAACGGTAAAAACATTGAACATAATATTTTTTCATTATTAGAAAATATAACATCTGAGTTACGTAACAATGATGAACTGACCTTCCCTCTAAGTAACATTATGTAGCCATAGAGCTGCTTCCTACCAAGGCCGTAGCCAGCCAATCATTTCAGGGTGAGGGCGGGGGGTGTCTAATGGGTACATCCCACAATTGCCGTAGGATTGAAAAAATCCACATATTTAAACACCTCTAAAAGCTCTCTAAAGTATTTTTACAGTAACATAGCCGCCTAATTGCCAAAGGCAAGGAAAAATTCTGAATATTAAACACCTCTAGAAGCTCTCTGTAGTGCTTTTTATGGTAACCACTTTTTTGAATATAATATGAGAAGGGTCCAAAACATTATCATTACACTATGTTAAAACTTTAAGATCTTTGCGTGCCGTAGATTTGGCTAGGCAACGCAGACAAACACACACACAGACAAACACTTCCTATTATTATTATTATTATTATTATTATTATTATTATTTTATAGGTATTGATACTATATTTTAAAAGTGACAGCTGAAATTAAAATGAAAATTGTTCTGGGAAATTTTATAGATGCCAAAAAGAAGTTTCTTCTCACCAGAATCTGTCTGTGGTCCGACGGAAACGAGTTAAAGTATACTTAATAGCCCCCACCCCCACTATTCCTCCAACCTATCGTCAGATTGTATTATTACTTGCCCAAGCTGTTCACACAATTCCTAATCATGAGCAAGGTAAAATTTAGAGTCTGCCCTAAGCTACGAAGGAGGGTTGGAAAAGGATATAAAAAAATACGTGGACCACGGAGGTAAAATGATAGAGATATCCTGTTTCTGGTAGGAAGAGATATCTGAAAGGCATTTTTCACTGTCAGAATTTTACTATCTAGTGGTAATTTGGTAGGAGAAAGGACCTTACAATCGTTCCTTCATATCATAGAAAGTGTTAAGCTAGTGAGTATTGTCATGATTGCAGTTTATTATAATTTTATTAGAATAATAAAAATACGTATAAACATATATTTACGATACTAATAAACCTATTTTTGGCAGTAAAAATTGAAAGATTATATCAACCAAAAATGCAATAATAAGTTGCTGGGATTACTAAAGTATAACTTCGACCCTCGGTACAAGCTGATCAGATTCGGCCCTTGGGATGAAAAAACATTGGACCACCCTGATATAGACGGCACAAAGGAACACAAACATGTTTGTGCAGCCAAGAGGTATGAGGGAGGGAGTAAATGAAACGTTTGTAGAATGCATGTTTTGTTCAAGACTTTTGGCATCACCACAAGAGTTTTTGAAAACTTTAGCACATACGAAAATAAACTGTGCAAAATATATATTGCACAAATTTTCACAAAAAAAAAATGTATATATTTAATTTATAAGTTACCAGTAGTGCATGAATAATAATAGGGCCGTTTATATAATATATTAATAAAATGGGTCAAACTGTTAGTATTTGAGATTTTTCCGTATTTTTAAAGATTAAATTATATAAAGGGACACAGTGGCGTGATCGTGTGGAATAGCCTGGTGGGGGTGGGGGAGCCTGGCTGTATGGAACTCCAAACTCCTCCTCCTACCACCACCCCTCACTCCCCAAGAATGCAAATAGTTGTAATAAAAACTTAAATAGTAAGAAGTATAAATAATATATAGAGCACTGAAAATGTTAAATGATTTTTCAAAAGATGTATTGTCCTTAAAACCCTCACATTTGGAAAAAGTAAAGAAATAATAGCTTTTATACATTGTATAAAATACCTTAGACAGGCAGCAAAAAGTGTGTGTGTGTGTGTGTGTGTAGTTGGTAGTGCCGAACTTGAATTATTTTTAAAATGACTGACTACCTTAGTTGTTGTTTAGACTATGTCAGAATAAAAACTCAATAAAGGGGGTATCAACACCTAAGACTGCATTAATAGAGAATTCGAAATACCTCACACCACACATGATTTCGCAACACGTAATAATACCAAGTAACTTCGATCTGATTGGGATTCGAACTGGCAAAGCTTCCAGAGAAGGCTAGTCATAGTCAACACAATTAGGCACAGTTTCTAGGCAGGGCACCCAATGAGATGGCGAGCGTGTGGTGTGGCGTCTGTATGGCGTGTGGTGTAGGTATGGCACGCATGTGGCTGTGACGTTCAAGCGGTGACGATATGGCGCCAATTGATATGGCATCTTTGCCATCAATAAACCACACGTGCCAAAAAATTACACTTTATTTTTCTTACCTCCTACTCCAATATATTTTGCAATCTTGCTTCAAGCTCGTTCCGGTATTTTATTTCGACGGTAGTATTCATTATTGATGTCATAAAGGCAGGATATACTCTCCACCAGTTCCACAAACTTAATATTAGATTCTGGATCGTCCCGCAATGAAAAAACTAGCAAACAAAATTCAGAACAAAATAAATGATGGTCCAGTAACAAACTCCAGTACACTACACAGCGACGGGCGTGTGGCGATCACCATACGGCCGCCATACGAGTTTAAACATGTCGGAGCCTAGTGGCGGGTGCATGACGCCATGACACACGTGACACGCCACACCACTTCAGCGCCTCGCTAATGGGTGCTACAGTAGCCCCATGGCTTCTTTGGTGCTGACTGACAGCTCACAGCTGACTTCTGATAGTCAACATTTAGATATATATCTACATTTCGACTGTCAGAAGCGACACCTGTTAAACACATGTTTTTGCAGATCATATGGTTCGGCGTAGGGATACATAATTTGGTCTGGTAACTTTTCAAAACCGTCAGCTTTCAGTCAGCACTAAAGAAGCTATGGGGCTGCTGTACACGTAATTAAATGTGCTAGCCTCACACCACGCCTCCACCACGCCATCCTAGCGGTTTTGATCATGGCATGGATTCGATAATGAAGTAAAAATATTCTAATTAATAACATTTTTATAATTATTTTAGCACTGCGTCTTACTACCTGTTCAGATTATATGCATATGCACTAGTTACGCTAGTGAATTAGTGATTAGAAAGGTTGAGTTTGAGCAAGTATACCCACATCTATGTGGAGGAAGAGTGAAAAACCATTCAAGGAAAAAAACTTCAGTAGACCCGACCGGGATTAGAACTCCGAGCTCCCTGTCATCGGCTGTCCCTTTGCTCCCGAAACAATTCCTTTCAAAATTTCACTTTGAAAAATGGCATGACGTGTGAATCGTGAAATCAAATCAATAAAATCAAATAAATCAAGTACCGTAAGATGGGGTAACTTTAGCCCAGTCAAGGTAACTTTAGCCCAAATTCAAAAAATGTTTATTTCTGATGTTTCTCTTTGGTATATTATCCGATTTGATTGCAATTGGTGAAAAATTGTAGGTAGCAGCACTAGTTATTGACTGAAAAAAATAATTTGTAGGTCATGCTTCTTTTACATTCATCTTTGCTTTTCATGTAAACATCTGTTCTGAGTGTTCAAAATAAAGGCTTCCAATTTTCATCTCTGCACCTCTACCTGAAAGTTTCTTAATTCTTGTAAGTACATTTTCTTATACTTACATACCACTAGTAAACGTAATTAATATGAAAAATTTAGTTTCTTTCATTTTGTCAGATCTGCTGAATGTTTTATGACTTGGGGTAACTTTGGCCCATGATTTGGGGTAACTTTAGCCCAACCTCAAATTCTTTGTTGCTTGACTCTTATTTCATAATAATGATAATAATCGGTTTTCTAATGCTATTTTATTGATTTTTGGCTAGCACTAATAGTCTTATTTATTTTTAAATGTTTTTAATGGCTTTTTGTGAAAAAGTAACCAAAACTTTTCTTATTTTCTACAGTATCATGCCAAGAAAACCAAAAAAACTGTTGGGCACACGAGCGTACAGGAATTACACTCCAAATACATTGCAAGAATGCCTTGTAAAGGTCAGGTCTGGACAACTTACTCAACGAGTTGCTGCAGAAAGATATAACATCTCAAGATCTACAATCAAGAGTAAACTGAAAGGTCTGCACGACAAACCAGTAGGTCGCTCTCGTGTGTTTTCACCTGAAGAAGAATTAGCCTTTGTGCAGCATTTGATAAAATTATCTGACTACGGATTTCCAGTTGTTGAATCAGATTTTCGAATGATTGTAAAAAACTATCTTGATAAAAAAGGGGCTAAGGTTAGCGTGTTCTCAGGAAATTACCCTGGCTATGAATGGACAAAAGGGTTTTTGAAAAGACATCCTGATCTTTCAGTCAGAACCAGCGCTAATATTAAGAAAGTGCGTGCTAATGTTGGTGAAGCGGAACTCAACGATTACATGGACAACTTGAGTGTCGTTTTAAAGGATATTCCTCCATCTTGCATTTGGAACTATGATGAAACTAACCTGAGTGATGATCCAGGAAATAAAAAAGTCCTGTGCAAGCGAGGCAGTAAATATGTTGAAAATATTTGTAACTTTAGTAAGAGCTCTACTTCTTTAATGTTCTGTGGGAATGCCGAAGGCAGATGTCTTGCGCCATATGTTGTCTATAAGGCTGATCATTTATGGACGACTTGGACAGAAAATGGTCCACAAAATGCTCGTTATAACCGCTCTAAAAGTGGGTGGTTTGATGCAATAACTTTTGAAGACTGGTTTGAATCGCTCTTTTTACAATCGGTAAAAAATCAGGCTGGACCCTTGGTACTGATTGGTGATAATTTATCATCACATATTAGCACCCGAGTCTTAGAATTATGTGAACAACATGACATCAGGTTTGTGTGTTTACCAGCTAATACAACACATCTCACACAACCTTTGGATGTCGCCTTTTTTGGGCCCATGAAAAGTTTATGGCGTGGTATCTTAACAAAGTGGAAGGAATCAAAGTCTGGGTCGAAATTCCCCACAATTCCTAAGGATGTCTTTCCTGGGTTGTTGAAGGAATTGATGAACAGACTGAAGGAAAATGAGAGAGAAAATTTAAAAGCAGGGTTCAAAAAATGTGGGATTCATCCCCTTGATAGAAACATGCTTATCAACCGTTTGCCTCAGAACCTGAATGACACGGACATAAGTTTTGTTGGAGAATCTTTTTTGTAGCAGTTGGAGAAAAAACGGTCCGAATTCCTAGGAAGTGAAGGTCCTAAGAAGAAAAAAAAAGGTGCCAGTACCAGCTGGCAAAAGTATTTGCCTTGCAGACGTCACAGAAAGCCGTGCCTCTTCGTCTAAATCTCACCCTCCGTTGAACAGAAAAAGGCTCCCATCTGATTCCTCCACTGAAGTGCTCAGTGAAAATGATCTTGATATAGAGTCTGACCAAGAAAGTGAAACGTTTTCTGACTTAGAAGAAATTTCGGATGCTGCACCTGTCATATTACCAAAATTAAAACCTGAGGATTATGCTGTCGAGGATTTTGTTCTCATTTTATTCAATGGTGGAAAGTATCCTGGAAAGATTGTCAGCATCTCAGAGGAAGGCCCTACAGTTGATTGCATGGAAAGAGGACTTAAGTTTTGGAGATGGCCTGAGAGAAAGGACTCCATGGAATATGAATGGGAAGATATTCATTGCAAAATTGATCCTCCAAAAATGGTTTCGAAGCGAAATCAGTTTGCAGTTCCAGCTCTTGATAGTTTCGTTTAGAAGCCTAGTCCTCTAATGTAGTTTTACATGTTAGTAAAGTTTTTACTTCTAAATAGTCCTCTGTTTACAGTTTAATAAGTTAATAAAGATTTCACTTCTAATTAGTCCTCTGTTGTAGCCTACAGTTTAATACGCTAATAAAGATTTCACTTCTAAATAGTCCTATATTGTCTTTTTTTTAACCAAAAAACTCACAGTTTATGACAGACCTTACACATTAACAATATATAGGCACGTTTATTGGTATTACATTAGCCCAAGGAACATATTGCCATCAAATAAGTGAAATGTTACATTTGGGCTAAAGTTACCCCAAGACCTTGTAACTTTGTCCCAAAACTTCAAAAATGTATTTGAGGGTTCAAAAAAGTTTTAAAAAATTAAATAACCCACTCAAATTGTTTCTTTAATAATCAAAAACAAGAAAAAAAATATTAGGAGTAATAAAAATCAATAAGTTATTTGATATTTACTTAACAAGTAGAAAAATATGAATTTTTGGGCCAAAGTTACCCTATCTTACGTTAACGTAAATGTTATAGATGTAGGATGAATATTCAATGTCCTTTGAAAATTAGGACAACTCTTTACCATATTATTTGTGTGAAGTATTAACCAAAATTGTTTGGGCTATTGTCAAACAAATTTATATATTTTTAGGTTTGTTGTTTCAGAGAAAATGATTTGATTTGTATGTTTATGTGTTTATAAGCACTGAGACAATAACAAAAATTAGGTCCGACCGTTTAGATTAATTCAAAAGTGCACATACATACAAAAAAGAGCTATTTCAGAATCTTAAACACATAAAAAGTACTTCATCTTGAAAATCTCGAGAAACATTTGTTTCAATTTATTTATCCTTCTGATATCTGGTGAAAATAAAAATGATTTTTTTCAATCAACAAGAAACACGTTTCAGGTTGACGCTAGTGTAGCGTAGCTGTCTCAGGACAGTAGCGCTACTAGTGCGTAAAGCTAGAACTTCTAGCAGCCGACTTCGGCAGCTCAGCAACGAAATACTTGAATCTCCCTAGAAAGTGGAGAAGCAGCTCTAATTTTGTTCACCGGCCTCACTAAATAGTTGGCCTTGAGTTACTGACCACGTTTAGTTACGGCAATCTACAGGCCTTGGCATTGTCACTCAAGACATTCTAAAAATACCGTAACAGGTCAGCCGTGCGTAGTCATCTGTCTATTTTACAAATCAATATTACGACCAAACAAAAGCGATAGAAAATATAACAATTTCATAGTCAATTAATAAAATTAAAAGTTTAATTAAATATGATTATAAATTAAAAGGTAATGTTGAAACTTTATGTTATTCATTGCAAAAACACATAAATTAGCTAAAGAAAGAGCTGCACAAATTAAACATTTTTAAATTGTACTAACATAATTAATTACACCAACACTGTTGTATTGATATGAAGCGTGGGTTCGTCAGGAGGAACACAATAAATAGTAAGGTGAAAGCGGTTGGAATGAGATGTAAGTGGTGAAAACTAGTATCGACAGAGCCAGTAATGAATGGGTGCTGAAGGAGTGCAGTTTGAAAGGGAATCTAATAGGTCCGTGTAAAAGAAGCGTCTTATGTTGGTATGGATCAAAAGGAAAGGGTAAGTCCATGTAAGGCGTGGCTAAATGTTGTTGATGAATGTGTAAAAAACAGAAACATTAAATGTTTTAAGAATAAAAACGCATGTAAGTATATGGAAGTGTGAAGAAAGCTAGTGAGGATGGAATAAGTAAAGTACGCAGTTGTTTTTTGAGCTATATGAACAGTATTTTTACCTACCCCGTAAAGGAACGCCATGATTAGATATGTAAATGTACGAATAATACTTTTCAAACGAAAGGTATTAAAAAGCAGACACGTGACCAACAGAAAATGATATAAAAGACGTTGACCCAAAAGGCCGGGTTTGTAACCAACTGGGTGCGCTGAGAGTGGAACTCTATAGTCTCACCAGACAGGTAATTAATCTCTCTTGCTCCCTCCCCCTCATTTTGTTCAGCATATACCGGAGGGTTCGTTGTGCTGACCACATGACACCCTTTATCCGTATATGATGGCACTAGTTCCGCCAGCAGACGGCTGTCACTCGGTCGTTATAGCTCGGATGTGGGCTGACGCCATGGAGTATACCCCACCAGATGCAAACAAGTATATCTGAATATTGACTCCTTAATCCGTGTGACAATCAGTGATGATTTGTATCAAATCCTATTTTGTAAATGTGTTAATAATAATAATAGCACCGCGTCTTACTACCCGTTCGGGTTACGCACTTACGCTAATGTGTAATGGTAGAGTGATTGCGAGATAAAATGAAGGACCTACAGTTTAACGGGGAATCCGAACCACGGGGGAGGCCTGGCATTCACCACATTCACAAGTTGTAATTAATACACGTCTTGTCAAAGGTGAAGGAAGGGTTTGACAATCAGATAAATCTGTGTCTGGACCGAGGATTGAACTCCGGACCCCCAACACAGAGGTCTGACACCTTACCCCTAGGCCGCCATGTCACCATTGTAAATGTGTTAATGTGTATATAATATATCTCAATCAGTGAGATTTAAGTTAAAACATTTTCGAAATAAATCAAGCGCGGGTTACTGGCCTATTACACAATCAATAATAACCTAAAATATATGTAACCTTGAATTTAGTAAAAGGTTCCCGCTGGCCTACATTGTGACATTGAATCATTGATTGGAGCGAGCACGGCTAGCTAGACTAGGCGCCTGCGCAGATGACGCAACTTCTGTCCCTGTCCCGGCAAGCGGAGAAGCTTGAGCGGTTGTCTATAGAGCAGGGGTACACTACTGGACTCTTACCCGATCTAACTTCACACTAGCGCCAACAGGTGTCGCCAAATTCAAGTTTATAAGGAAGGCCGCAACATGGCTAGCCGGTCGTTTGTTTATCAGGGTTAACACTGACCTAGCTCACATTACTTTCACAAGGCAATAATTAGGAGGTCCTTGGCTCGCCGAGACAAAGTCAGTGTGTGCCCTTGTCCGTGGACTTAGGCGTTCTTTTAGACATAATTCATTAAATAAACCTGTAAGAAAATAACTATTAAAAATTTTCACGAATTACCCAGTAAAATGGCTTATGTATGATTTAAATTGGTAAACAGTTGTAAAAAAAAAGGAAACTCATGTTACCACAGTGGCGGAAATAAAAATATTACAGTTTTATATTCGACCTCTGTGGTCTTGGAGTAAAAGTGCTCGCCTCATGACCCGATGTTCGTGGGTTTAAGCCCAGCCGCGGTCGACGGATTTTTCTTGAGCAATAAATATTCCGTATATCGATTGTGGCATGTAAAATAACTATGAAAGGTATATGAAAATACCTTTCCGTCAATAATGGTTTGACCTTTCGCACTCGCTCATGGAAATTCTCGTACGTTGATATAATCAGTCGGTTCGGGAAGTTCACGTTAAATACCTAAAAAATATATATATATTTACATTTTAAGTCCGTTTGATTACTAATGTAAAGACAAACTATATAGTAATTCATAAGGAAGTACTATCGGAAGCTTTTAATACATTTCTAGATGAACTTTTTAATTAATAAATTAAACTTGACATTTCTAGAATGCCAAATTATAGCGACTTTAAATCAAAGTGGACTTCCTATAAAATCTAGGTCACCAAAGTACACGACACGTGAAAATAAAATGTTGTTCGGTTTGTTAGTTTGTACTTGTATAAATTAAAAGTTAGATTACCTCCTTCAGTGGCCGTCTAAGGCGCCATAATAGCCTCTCATAATAGATTGACGGAGATATCGGGTGTACTGAAAGGGTTTTTCCCTAAATATTTTCCACCATACCTCCACGCAAATGCAAATATACTTCCACTAAATTCAACCATTCTAGTCCTTGACACATTGCATTTTAAATCAAACTATTTTTTTTAGCATCGGGCCTTGCTACCTGTTCAGGTTATAAGCATATACACTAATTACACTAATAGGTTAGGAATAAAGAAGGATAAATTTATAGGCAGTGTACCCGCATTTACGTGGAGTATATGAAAACCCCTCAGTACACCAAACCGGAATTCGAGCCCAGATCTCCCAGTCATCGGCAGTCTAGTCTAAAACAAGCGTGACACCTTAGACCAAGCGGCCACCGAAGCAGGTAAAAAAACGTATATTTAGAAACCAGCTGGCATATTTTTTATACTATGAATTTATCTATTAAATCTAAGCCACACCAATCTTTTTTTTAAAGATATTTCGTTTTACTTTTGTTAGAAATACAAGGAGCTATTGTTCAGTTTGCTAATGCAAGACAATAATAATTTATCTTCTACTAAACTACACACACATTTTCTTGATAGTTACTTCTTTTGCTAATATTTTACATGATAGTCGTTCACATGGTCATAGTTTATTTGTTCTGAATTCAGTACAAAAACATCGCCCGTGTGTATATAAAGAACAAAAAACAAATCAGAATAATTATTTTTCGATTCACGTCTTACTAGCCGTTCAAGCCGGGTATAGGAAGGCATTTACATTAATTGAAATATGAATGAGGACAGTATAGGTGAGGAGAGGAAATGTACCCAAATTAGCTTGAACAGAGTGGAAAAACCTTTAGTAAAAAAAAACCTCAGTAGGTTCACACCCGCTCAAGATTCGAACTCTGAGCGCCCCGTCACGGGAAACCGGACTAGACTAGTCTGATATTTAGTTCGAGTACCCACGTGATGAATAAAAAACACAAAAAAAACACGTTTCTATCGGCTGTACATTAATTGTTTAGATTTATATATAAATATAGCAAAATAATATTAGCAACATTAAAAGGTTGCTTTATTAAATTTTATCAATCTAATTTAACTGTGAAATAATGTTGTACCAGCCCTTATAAAACTAGTTTACATTTGTATTCTATATACAGTCAACTCTGGTTTTAGTGAACTCTGTTACAGTGAACCTAATTCATTGGTCCCAACCCACATACATTTCAATGTGCGTTAAAAAATTCGTTTATATAATGAATCTTCAACTTTGGTTTTAGTGAACAGAAAAATTGAAACTTTCAATAAGAAATAACATCATCATTGTTTAGAAACATAACTTTTTGGTTGTTTAAACTTGAAGAGACCGATTCTCTCTCTACCTGAGTTCTTGTTTAGGTAGCATATAGCTTGACTGAAAGTACGGAATGTGGAGGTGGGGAGGACTGGGCTTAAACAGACACTGTACTCATTGACCTGGCTTAAGTCTGAATACGTTTGTCTGCGGCAAGTAAAAGAAGACAGTCTTCCAAGTTGTATTAATACGACAAGAGTTACACGAAAGTGAATGGCGGTCTGTGGCCATTTAGCAATGGTTTTCACCAATCCCTTTCTTCGAGAGGGTATAAGAAACTCAAAAAATTATACTTTTCTATTCTGTTTAGTTTTTTGAATGTGGATATTGGATATTGTGGAATCAAGTTTGGAAAAAGAACATACTCTAGAAAAGGATCTGGAAAAATATTATTAAAACAGTATACAGTAAACAACAGCATACAACAGATTTTTTAAAAAAGATTATAAATTTCAATAAAGAGCGATTGTATTTGAACTCTTATTTTGTTTGTCACTAGCCCACTACTTTCGGATTTAAAAAAAAATCCGTTATAGTGAACTTCAGACATATTGAACAAAATATCTGAGTTCGTAGAGGTTCATTACAACCAGAGTTGACTGCACATAGATTTCTAACAGAAAATACAGTGGTCACGCGTCAAAAATTTTAAATGTGACTGGGGATTATCAATCAAAAGAGCTCCTTGAGACATTAAATTTGAATGAACGGTTTAAATTTAGTTTGCCCCCACCCTCCTTGACATACATTTGTGGATACGCCCCCGATGACTTGGCGTACGGATACATGAAGGTAGCTTCAGACACATTGTGAACTGACACGTAGTGTCCCCCCCTACTCCCATCTAAGGAATTTAGTCTCGATTGTATGAGCCAACACAAGCAGATAATATTCATTTAGTGAGATAAGAATAGCTTTCTCAACAGGAAACACTCACAATAAGCCATCAGTCAAGGTAATAAGTGCAGCGTAATTTTTTTAAACAGAGAATAGTTTCAAGTTGTTTGTTCAAGACATCACGTTCGTTCTTACAGTAAAGTGTGTTCGTAATTATTTACCAAAAACTCGACCATTTCTTGTGCATTTTTCGACCAGAATAAGTCACGAATTAGACCGTCCAAAGACGACCATGACGAGTGCTAATAAACAAGACTGTAAAACATACGTAAGCACACTGCTTACAGACTAATTTAACCTAGGACAGAACGCTTGCTACTTCACATCCCGCCAAAGGGCCTAGCTATTCAATACTATGATAGCAAGACAAACCCTTACACAAATAGTAACTATCTTCATCAGTAACCCACCCCTGTAGCCTCTGAACTTGTGGTCGACACTTTGAAGGTACTAAAGTAGTGGAGCAATTATTCATAAAAATAAGTTCGACATTACATCAGTAGCGTGTCAGCTAACTGAGCTAAGATATCCTGAGTTTGAGTCTCAGCAGGGTAAGAAAATGTATTATTGGCGACATTGGGATTTTCCCTATCACAGTGATGAATTAAAGGCTCTGGATGTTTTGTCTGTTCTAGATTTAAGTTAATTTATAAGTGGTGTGCTGATATAATCAGTCAGCTAAGAAAGTGTATTTAAATACCTCAAATAAAATACACTAAGCACCAGAAACCAAGTAGGCTTATAGCTTTTGTGGGTAGAGCTGTCCGTCAGTTTGAGAAGAAACTGGGGAAAACAAAATACAATTACAGTAAAATTTGTATT
>CABFVX010002596.1:0-25637 GCA_902151425.1 Timema shepardi | reverse complement strand
ATTTTTTTTTTTTTTTTTACGAATGGACATTTTGAAGACTTACATCAAATTGGCTCGCCACATTCTCCAAAGAGGTTAAGATTTATAAAGTCGATTGAGATATGTTTGTGTTCATGAGTGCCTGAAATTCAGAGTTTGTGTTGTCAAATTACCCGAATTATAAATATTTGCTGGCCCTAATGACCTCATTGTGTCAACGGGTCTATACAATCCAATAATAATAATAATAATAATAATGATAATAATGATATAGATTTTTAATGTGCCTGGCAAGCTTGATTTTCAAGTCAGCCATCACAATTTCAGAATAAAAATTTGTTTATGATGTTCTCACCATATTAATAAGTTGACTGATCTGTCTAGGTGACGTCATTTCCTGAAAGTCGACGAGGATATCCGAAGAATGCGAATCTTATGATCTCACTTTAGCTATTTTTACCATGCGGTTGGCGAGATTGCGGGGGTATGAGTGGAATAAGTCTACTTCCCCTACCTAACTAAGAGACAAGGGACGATATATTAATAACCCCTCCTAACCCGAAATTTTAACTATAGTCTGTCGATGATAGGTTTTTACCTGGATGACAGTTCAATAACTATATGTTTAGGTTTTGGGTTGCCAACATTTGTAAAAGATCACTATTTTGTTATGGACGCTAAATTTTTTAATTGCCTGTTATATTCTACATTTATAATAATGTAAACTTAAGTGTTTTCATATTATTTCATTACTTTTAATAATTTCTTTTCATCCAAATAAAAACAATATTTTAAACATAATTAAAAGTACTTATTATTCGTTTTGGAACGTAATTGACTATGTGTAATATAGTGCATACATCAATATCTTGTAATAAATCATATTTCCTTATAAAAGAGAAAATACTTATATCCACCGCGTGGATACATCATTATAGAAAAACTTGTTTCTGTCATGTTCAACCAAATGGTTTAAATTCGTCGGTCGCCATTTTGAAGCTATTTTCGTAAGCTCTTTTGTGGAAGTGCAGTAATCTTTTTTTTAAAAGTGGAATTAAACTATAAATAAGCTTTGTGTCCGACCTCAAATAAATATATAAAAAATACTGGCGTAAATGTACTGTGATTAACTATAACATTCATATATTACCATCTGTTTTTATTACAGTTATCCAAAGGGATAGACGTCAGCTGTTTGCGTAGGGATATATTAGTGATTATTTCTAGTAACTTTATTACCTGTAATCCAAGTAAACTAAAGGTCGTGAATGGATTATACTGACGCGCCTTTTATATTGAGAATGTGGGAGTGAGGCACGCATAAAACACATATAGACGGCAGAGGAATCCGCACACACTCACTTAAATGTCCGTGTCATTCTTCCTGGGCTAGCTTCTGATCAAACATGGTCCAATTTTCTGGCATATTACAGTTGGGCCACGTATACCTGTTGTGACCTGAGTTTAAAAGAATATCTTTAATGCCACATCACAGTTGGGCCACGTATACCTGTTATGATCTGCGTTTAAAAGGATATCTTTAATCCCACATTAAAGTTGGGCCACGTATACCTGTTATGATCTGCGTTTAAAAGGATATCTTTAATGCCACATTACAGTTGGGCCACGTATACCTGTTATGACCTGAGTTTAAAAGGATATCTTTAATGCCACATCACAGTTGGGCCACGTATACCTGTTATGACCTACGTTTAAAAGGATATCTTTAATGCCACATTACAGTTGGGCCACGTATATCCTGTTATGATCTGCGTTTAAAAGGATATCTTTAATGCCACATTACAGTTGGGCCACGTATACCTGTTATGACCTGAGTTTAAAAGAATAACTTTAATGCCACATCACAGTTGGGCCACGTATACCTGTTATGACCTACGTTTAAAAGGATAGCTTTAATGCCACATTACAGTTGGGCCACGTATACCTGTTATGATCTGCGTTTAAAAGGATATCTTTAATGCCACATTACAGTTGGACCACGTATACCTGTTATGACCTGAGTTTAAAAGGATATATTTAATCCCACATTACAGTTGGGCCACGTATACCTGTTATGATCTGCGTTTAAAAGGGTATCTTTAATCCCACATTACATTTGGGCCACGTATAGCTGTTATGACCTGAGTTTAAAAGGATATATTTAATCCCACATTACAGTTGGTACCACGTATACCTGTTATGATCTGCGTTTAAAAGGATATCTTTAATCCCACATTACATTTGGGCCACGTATAGCTGTTATGACCTGAGTTTAAAAGGATATCTTTAATCCCACATTACAGTTGGACCACGTATACCTGTTATGATCTGCGTTTAAAAGGATATCTTTAATCCCACATTACATTTGGGCCACGTATAGCTGTTATGACCTGCGTTTAAAAGGATATCTTTAATCCCACATTACAGTTGGGCCACGTATACCTGTTATGACCTGCGTTTAAAAGGATATATTTAATGCCACATCACAGTTGGGCCACGTATACCTGTTATGACCTACGTTTAAAAGGATATCTTTAATGCCACATCACAGTTGGGCCACGTATACCTGTTATGACCTACGTTTAAAAGGATATCTTTAATTCCACATCACAGTTGGGCCACGTATACCTGTTATGACCTACGTTTAAAAGGATATCTTTAATCCCACATTACAGTTGGACCACAAGCTGCTTCTTGGGAATTGTAAGCAAGGCGTACGGGTTTATTAACTTGGCCACGGCTATCGTGGCGCTCCATTTAGGATGGTTGTAAATGTTTTCTCAATCTTAGCGAAAAACAGCAAGAAATGGATAGTAAGACACAACAAAATGCTAAGCTAATACAACCTAAACTAACCTAGTCTAACTTAAACATAACCTAATCTTGTTATTCGGCGCGCATTTTGTCGTGTGATGGTTTAGTGTAATAACATACCTTTCATCAAATACGGCCTCAAAAATTCCTTTCAAATCTTTATTTAAAAAAAAAGAAGGAAATAAACATATAATATCTTCTTGTATAAATATAAACGGTCGTTTCAAATTTAAATAAATATTAAGTGATTAGCTAAATAAAACCATGGCAAATGGAAAGACAGATTTATAAAAGCCAATGGCATCAAGACGTGGCCTAGCACAGTTTAGAAATCACTGACCCAGTTGAAATGTTTTAATTTGGCAGTCATTTTATTGTTAATAATACCTCAAATATTCTATTAGTTATAAATAATGAATAAATTACCAACACACTGTGAAGTAAAATAGTTTTTCCTGTGATAACTACTCGTGATAATTTTTTGTCTCGTAAGGAAAAAAACACGCAATACGCGCATTCGTGGGCATTTTGACCGCAGCTACGATATCATCGTCCACAGTTCGCTTCCAGACGATGGGGTTATGTATGATCGGAAGACACCTGTAGCAGTGGCTGAACGGTCTGAAGCTCACTCGCAAAGCGCTTGATCATCGTCGGGTTTCGAATCCCGTTCAGGTGCATCTAGAAATGTGATACTGAAAATGTAACTTTTTGGAAAATTTTACTTTCCTTGTCACACTATTTCCTGTGCATTTCCTCCAAGAAATTATCTGAATCTCTACTTTTTTAATTTCAACCCATACCGACACCTTAGCTCAGTCGGTAACGTGTTTTTATTACTAAGCTTAGTATCTGGGGCTCAATTCGCGGCATGTCCAAAAAATGTTTCAGTGGGGAAATGTGTTTTCCCTTTTTCACAGTAATAAATTAGCGGTCGGGAGCTGGATGTTGTGTCTTATAGATTTAAGTTAGTTTATAAGTTGTGTGCTGATATATAATCAATCTGTTTAGAAAGTGCACGTAAATATCTCAAATAAATAAAAATAAATATAAAGAAATGAGATAAGTTAGTTTTATTTTAGATGCCGCTTCTTTCTTGATAACTTTGGCTTCATACATATATGTAAATAGAAAGTCCCGGATTATATTGGAAAAATACGTATCAAAGGGATAGAAAACCTTCCCAATATATTTTATAGCAAGTATCTCAGTGAATGGAAGTGACCAGGGACCAACTGCGCAATTCTCCTGAAAAACATTATACTCAATTTAAACCAGAATCTAGCATTTTCACCAGTATTTATGGGCACAGAAGTAAATTTACTTTATAGAAAATTAAACGTTTACTCCAAAACTATGATAAATAAATAACAAACCATGTACACAGAATATTCTACCAAATACTAATGTCTACACACCCTTAAATGTATAGTCCTTTATGTAGTTGTAAAGAGCCATGGGAATTGTTAGTGATAAAAATAACTTTTATAAATATATTATCTCAATTACTATACAACGACGTTAGGGGATGGTCCCAGCAGGCACCCTGCAACGAATATGTATATATCATCTTTCGTAGTAGGGATTGGGGCCACCATAGACTGAGTAGAGGCAAGGGATTCCATTTGATGAGGCAGAATGCGGTGCAAAGCTGGTACTTAGACCGAGATCAAAATACCCGCCCCAGCCTGGGTATACACTATGAGGAGGATATCTGAAGTTACCACCCTCGGAAGAAGTGGCTGCTGAATCACTAGATGATATCGTAGAAGTGACCACTGTGGCTTCATATTTTGGGCCGGGGGGGTACGCGTATCCAGGGTTATCGTATCCATCACAGGATGGTCCAGCAACATGAGGAAGTGATATTTGGCTCAGCCCGACGCCTGTATCAGCAGAGGAAGTAAAAGAGGCTGCTGAGTCATAGGAATTTACTGTAGAGGAGGTTGATACGGCTACAGTACTTTGCTCAGGATCATAACGCTCAGGGTAGTAAGGATAGTGAAGTCCATCACTGTGAGTGGAGTAATCAAGGCTCAAGTCAACATATGCAGCAGAAGCGACATCTGAATCACCAGAATTTGCTGCAGAATAAGCCAATGCTTGTTTATCACTTAGGCTGGGGTAACGGTTCCCATGACAGGTTGACACCTTACCATGATCAGAATATCCATGGGCTGTGCCAACGCTAGCACCTGTAGCAGAATAAACTATTGCTGGATCACCTTTGTTTTCTGAAGATGAGGTTGCTAGGGCTACAACCTTTGGACGAGGGCTGCTATGCCCTTGATAGGCTGGTTTTTTTCCACAACAGTAGTAGTCTCTATTCACACTGGCGCTAATATCAGCAGTAGAAGAAACGTTTTTTGAATCATCTCTATTAGCTGTAGAAGAGGCCATTACGTCTCCAGGGCTAGGATCAGAATATGCTCTTCCGGCATCATAGTGTCCACTCCAAGGTGCTCTTCGGCAATGCGAGACGTACATCTGGCCGCTATTAAAGCCAGGATACACAGCTGTAGTATCAGCCGCAGATAAAATCACACTCGAAAGAGAAGAACTGTATTTAATAGGAATTAGTCTTGGGTAGCTAGTACCGTCAAGGAATAGAGGGCCGTATCCATTGCCGTAAACAAACTGGGCTGAACTACGGACAACCAGTGCAGATGTAACTGCAAGGATCTGAAATCAGGAAATAAGCTAGGAAGAGTACAACATTGTGAGGTAGCAGGGGTACTGCGTAGCAAAAAATAAACTTACCAAAAATGTATATATTGCTGGTGAAGTGCCACTAAAATTTCCGCAGTACTATCTGAATAAAAAAGGTAGTTTTAAAATGTGAATCATTGAGTTACTATGGGCCAACAAAATGATAGATTTACACTACTGACAGTGACCTTAGAGGGATAACACGTTAAAAGTACTCTCGCATAGTCAAAATGTGAATCAAGGTGTGATAAATATTAAATCGTAGAAATTATACATTAAACAGGTCTTATTTCATCATATTTATCTTCTATTTTGTATGCTTTTCTATTTTGATCAATAGTAAATAATATCGTTCGGACAAGAAGTGGTTATTTAGAGGTCATACAATACAATATAATATTTCTTCCTTTGTTTTTATGGTTTGAACGGATGTATGTACTGAACAGTGGCTATGTAAAAATGATGACACATTTATAGCTATGTATTTTATATGTCTTTATTTAATCTTAATTTAATATTTAGTACACAATTTCTTCCTTTTTTACTCTCTATCTTACAGGTAGAGAAAGTATGATGATCGTAAATAAAATCGAACTCGAGATTTTGATGAATCTTGACGTTTCTTGACTCCCTGAATCCGAGAAAGTGGTTTTTGAATTTCCGTCTTTCTGTCTTCCTGTCTATCTGTGCCTCCAACTAGAGCCTAAACTATTTTACCGATTGAGCTAAAACTTGATATCTAGGGTTTTCATAGAGTTGCCCCGAGGGGTTTTTGGAATAGGATATCTACCCCTAAAATTAAGGGAGTTTACTGAGAGCAAAAAGAAAAAATGTCGATTATCTCAAAATCATTTATAAACATTAATAAATATTCCAAACAAAATGGCTACTCTCAATATTTCGGCAAAATGGCTTTAAGGGCTCCGGTATGATGCGTAAATTAACATTTTTTATAATATCTCCGAAACTATTTGAGATATGAAATTACTTAGCATTAAAAATATGTATATATATTTATAATACAAATATTTTATTTGAAACATATTTTTATAAAATCAATAACTTTCAATCTATAGGCAATTATATATATTTTTTAACTTTTTGGACATTAAAGTTGAAGTATTGCGACCATAAAAAAATCTAACTTGAAATGTTGATGGATGTTGACGTCTCATGATCCACCGAACCCTAAAAAATAGTATTTGCAATGCCGTCTGTCTATGTGTCTATTAAAACATAAAATTAAGAGTAGTTTTATAAAGGGCGAAAAGAGATAAAATAGGTTTTCTCAAAATCTGCTTCAACGATTTTGATTATAATTCGTATCTAGGCGTTGATTAAGATTATAAATAAACTGGCTATTTTTATTTTCCCATGAAAATTATTTTTAGGTTACTTTACAGAAGCGTTAATTTCCATATCTCCACAACTATTTGTGAAACTAAACATCTTATCATTGCAAAATTGTAGGACTATTAGAAATAAAAAAAGTTATTTTTCCTTAAACCTCTTAGGAGAAATGTTTGTACATCAATGATCTATCTCCATTTTAGACTCAATAGTCAATATTTACATTTTTTATTGGTCAAAATTTATAAATGAATTATTAAATATCAATGCGATGACTTGAATATGTGCAACACCTAATAAAATATAAATTTTAACCGGAAATCGAAATTTTAATACTGAGTGTTGACCCTTGTGGACCCAATAATAATCTTTTTATTGGTCCAAACATACAAATGAGGACATTAATTCTTTAAAAATAAAAATATAAGATTTAAAACAGAAATTTTAATGAATCTTGACGGCAATCGTGCCTTCTTATATTATTCCGTTCAGAAATCTTACGAGTTTATAGAAAGAGAGAGAAAGTCTGTGTGGTGCGCCGTAACATTTATTTTTTCATGGATTCAAATAAGTCTTACTACTCTTCGTTTGTTGTGCTGTGGCTTTTTAAAATGATGACACATTTATCTGTTTGTATTTGATATAACTTTATTTTTTTACTATCTCAATGTAATGATTTCAGTTTTATCTTATTTACTTATATAAACACTAAGAGACACATTGCACCAGATGTTCGGTTCTGTCTCTTGTAAAATATTAATATACTCGTATACCCCTAATTTGTAGATTTAATCTTTATTATTTTTATTTTAACAAGTTTGTATTAATATTTGTTGTATTTATATGTAATTAATTATTGCTATTTTGATATTTTTCATACTTTTAATTGAAATCATTGAGAACATAACACCCTGGAAGTGAATGCAAATTATGTTAGCGTGGGTTGAGAAGGGGCATGGAAAAGTATTTTCTTTCCTTCTTTGTAAAATATGGTATGTAAGTAATTAACTGATAACTATAATCTATTAAAATGTTTCTTAGAAGAAAGAATGTATCCAGAGTTATCAACACTCGGTCGAGTCCAAACAAGACATTTAACTACATAAAAATCTTAGATTAATAATATAAATTATCAATTTCTGGTAAATCATAAAATAAAAAGCTATATTCAAATTGAGAACCTAAGTTAATTTGAAATGACAATATTATTTACTACAAAATAGATAACATCAAAATATCCAGGTACAAAACGAAAATATTTGTGTCATTGGAAAATTTTCGTATATGTAATTTGATCACAATTGAAACACATATAAATTCAAAACAGGTTTTATTTTGCATAATACTATAATTATGTAATGCTGGAATATAAATAGTTCAAGTCACGACTCTTCCCTAAAATTTACCAATTAATTTAGGAAATAGTAATCTTAGTGTCTTTAAGGCCTCAGGTAGGTACTTTATTATTAATTATTATTATTATATTATTATTATTATTATTATTAGCACCACGTCTTACTACCCATTCGGTTATACGCACTTAAGCTAATGTGTAATGGTAGGGTGATTGTGAAACGAAATGGAGGATCTACAGTTTAACGTGGAATCCGAACCATGGCGGAGGCCTGGCGTTCCCCACATTCACAAGGTGTGATTAATACATGTCTTGTCAGAGGTGAAGGAAGGGTTTGGCAAACAAATAAATCTGTGCCAGGACCGAGTATTAAGCCCCGGACCCTAGCATAGAAGCTCAACACCTTAGGGAGCTTTTATGCACGTGGTTGGGGTCTCAGTTGTTGGGCCACCGTGTTGTCTAACTGCATTGAGTTAAATTAGTGAATTTATACACGCGGTAGCGGTAAACCTTCCGCCGTGTTTTGTAATTCCAGCCGCTGGTAGTTACAGGTGGATGTTAGTTTTTGCTCTCTGTGAGATACGTGTTGCTTTCATGTATTTAAAAATGGATATTACTCCAAGGAAGCAATCAAAAGTAATTGCTCATAAAGATCACACTTCTATGGGAGTGAGAAATATCGCTTCTGTAGTTGGTGTGGGCAAACCAAGTTTATCAAGAATTCTTACGATATGCTATGCATCTGGATCATTGTCTCCAAAAAGTAGAGGTAAATGTGGAAGAAAACTAAAAACAACTCCGCGAACCGATAAAATTCTAATGAAAAATAGTAAAAATGAATTTAAAAAAAAAGCACAGACCTTNTTTTTTTTTTAGGAAACCCGCTCGCCACCGGTATATAATTCCCCATTTTTATCATTTATTATAATCAGTAGGCTAACTCCAACTTAATTTTACATTCTCCGCATTCAGGGTGGCTTAATAAATAAGTTAGGTTTGAAACGAGTACAAACTAGGGAAAAAAATATTCAAATATTTCATACTAGAATTTGAATTATATGTTGTTATTTTTACCAATGATGTAAATATAAGTTTCATGGGAAGTCATGGTAGTTTCGAATTATCTACTTTTTAGGATTAACTCATGTCTAATTAACCAAATCTAACTATAATATATATTAGTTAGTGATAAACACATTGAATAATCTGGGCCAGATTTGGGGTTAATCACAATAAACATGGACGTAGAGATCTGGGAACATAATTTTGAATGTAATTTATTTTAGATATAGATTATTTAATATGTACAGTCAAAATAATGTACTGATGCGCGTTGTCAGTTATTAAAATCTGTTTCAAATTAATTTTATAATCAAACTAAATATACAAATTAAGCTTCTCTTATTCAGCATGTTCTTAGTTCGACAACTTAGCCCAGTCGGTATCAGGCTTGTCTAAAGAACCAAGGGCCCCATGTTCGATTACTGGCATTAACAGAAGAAAAGAAAAAGTAAAATTGGGACTCCTTACCCTTTCACATTGATAAATTAACGACCGGGACTGGGCGTTGTGTTTGTTCTAGAGTCAAGATAGTTTGTAAGTCGTGTGCTGATTTAATCAGTAATTTCAGAACGTGTATGTCTACACAGACCCATTAAAAAAGCGCGACCTTAATAACGGATAAATACTATTCTAAGTTTAAAAAGTGAACCACAAGGTTTACTCCCGTCTAGCCAACTATAACGTGGGAAAGGGTAGAGCGTCCTTATAGCCTGTGTGTGGGTGTAGGCGTCGGGCGCGCAACTATTTCCGAACAAAGCGGCGCTCCCCAGGTGAGGCGACGCCTGCCAAACTACGTCAAGTGCAACTAACTCCCCGTCGGGCGCGATCTTCGGGCCAAGAGGCGTTCACTTTCAGTTGATGAGATCAATCCAATATTGAGGAGAGGTTAGCACTCCCGACTTTAACCCTGGGAGTTGGGGTTCATTAAATAAATGGTACGGTGCACCGCCAAGACTTTCTCACTCTTTCATCTTGAATTAAATTTATTTACTAACAACTCGTAAGATACCTATGTGAAATGAAATAATATACAATGTTGCATAAACACTCCAACAAAGAGCATAAATTAAATAGTGTACACTATTACAGAAACATTGATAAAAAAAAAATGAACATCTCTGTTCATCAAAGAGCTTTACTATCAATTTCAATCTCAAAATGCTTCATAAAAAATATTATGCTTGCTTATATCTCATAAACATTTTATTTTATAAAAATAAACCTATTTCAAATAAAATATTTTTATTTTTAATATTATTACAACTGTATAGCGATAAGTTATTTCGTATCTCTAATAGTTGTGGATATTTAATCAAATTTGAAAATTTACGCTTTTGTAACGTACCCTTAAAGTTATTTTCATGGGAAAACGAGAATTGTGTTCGTGATGTTAAACCGTACCTGGATACAAAATGTAATCAAAATCTTTTGGGCGGATCTCTAGAAAATGTATTATCTCATATTGCCCTAAAGTAAACTACCCTTAATTTTAGGGTAAGTATCGAATCCTAAAGATTTCTCAGGAGAACCTTATGAAAACTATAGATACCAAGTTTTAGCCTAATCGGTAAAATGGTTTCGGTTCTAGGCCGAAATTGGAGAGATTTCAACTTGAAATACAAAGAGAAACGGTCGTAACGATAGTAACATTATAATTATAAGTCTTAACATGTACTAAGCATTGTTTGAATGGAGGTGGCGAGGTCTACTAACAGAACTATTATTATTATTATTATTATTATTATTATTATTATTAGCACCGCGTCTTACTACCCGTTCGGGTTGTACGCACCTACGCTAAGGTGTAATGGTAGGGTGACTGTGAGATGACCACTAGGTCACCTAGTATTAAAAAAAAGTTTATTTTTACTTTCCCGATTCCCAATCAAAAAATACACTCGCAAATAAATAATAATACTTTTTTAACATTATCTAATGTCAAGCGATTGTCCCTCAATTTCAAATATATTCTTATTAATGGCGTTTAAAGCGCATTCAATGTTGAAATCACTTCAAATGTTTAGATTCCATCGCGTTATCGGCAACGCTCTAGTTGAGAACAATATTATTGCCCTGTTTCAATCATGCCACCCGTCACATATCATGTAAACACGTGAGCAGCACGTAAAGATTTTTATTTATTAATGTAATCGCATCACATGATCCGAAGAAATACACGACAGTTATAAATTAAATAAATTCCGGCCAAATGTATTTTTCTCTCGGTTTAGTGATTACTAGTGGCAAAACAGGTCACTTAACTTTGGTTGCGACTCTTCCTAGTTTGACAATTTTATATCTACATCGGATTAGCGAATGGGATCTTCTGATTACACAAAGCCTCGCGGCTTGAGAAAATAAAATTAAGTTGCAGAAATTTCACACTATTATTATTTCGCTACTTTTCCCCCTTTACTCCAAAATTATACATATATTTATAGTAATTGGGGGGAAGAGATAATTTAGAGGAATTTACCAGAATTTGTGTGGAGTAAAAATGGGAAACCATTTACAAACAAGTTTTCACCTTAGTTCACTAAGCAGCTTAATGAATTTCAAATTTATATAGTAATTTTAAAAATACTCATACTTGACGATAAAATAACACCATCCTGAGCAAATAAAATTAAAGATTTTTCAATTGTGTTTATTAAGTGCTGCGTTTCATATTACATGTTTTGACTATATCCCCAGCTTGCATTCCTTTACCATATAAAGAAAATTAAAATCTATGTTTGTACTGGAGCAATATTTTATTTAGCTTGGCCAGAAAATTGTTTTGCTATAAAAAAAAAAACTACAAAAACACCGACCCTTTCTCACGTCCCTTAGGGTTCGGCTAGACTGACAAGCGAGCGCGCAAGCGACTGGGTGGCCAAACTGGCGAGCGTGATTAGCAGATATATCTCGATAGTTGTTGACGAGGATGCTCCGAATCTTGATTCAGTGAACTGAGGGTGGTTTTTGACAAGTGATTTATTGTTGTGGTTTTCCCATCCTCTCTCCACGCTTATGATAATATTAAAGTATTTTAACTTATTAGTTTTATACATACATATGTATAGGTATGTTTTATGATCTTACCAATTAAATTAGCCCGTTAGTAGCACGTCCTATCGATAGTAATAAGAATGTCAAAATGAGAAGTTTTCCTAGCATTCAATGAACCAACATACAATATTGCATAGCGCCTGTAAACTAGACTGTACCGGCTCGAGCACGTGCTCTTGAAAAGTATAACCAGTTAGCTACAGTAGCACCATGACTTCTTTGGTGCTGCTGCTCACAGCTGAAAGCTGACGGCTTTGAAAAGCTACCAGACCAAATTATGTATCCCTACGCCGAACCATATGATCTGCAAAAG
Source organism: Timema shepardi (assembly GCA_902151425.1). Classification (NCBI taxonomy): domain Eukaryota; kingdom Metazoa; phylum Arthropoda; class Insecta; order Phasmatodea; family Timematidae; genus Timema; species Timema shepardi. The sequence continues at coordinate 13,005 of CABFVX010002596.1, read as the reverse complement.
CATATGTTTAGCAGATGTCACTTCTGACAATCAAAATTTAGGTATATATCTAAATGTAGACTGTCAGAAGTCAGCTATGAGCTGTCAGTCAGCACCAAAGAAGCCATGGGGCTATTGTATCTTTCAAGCGCGTGCGCTCATTAGCTCGCTCCAGTCTGGCCACCTCTCATTACAACCAATGTTTTCTATTTTATTATTTAGTCGCTCGCTTCAGTCTGGCCACCTCTCATTACAACCAATGTGTTCTATTTTATATTTTAGTCGCTCGCTCGCTTCAGTCTGGCCACCTCTCATTACAACCAATGTGTTCTATTTTATATTTTAGTCGCTCGCTCGCTTCAGTCTGGCCACCTCTCATTACAACCAATGTGTTCTATTTTATATTTTAGTCGCTCGCTCGCTTCAGTCTGGCCACCTCTCATTACAACCAATGTGTTCTATTTTATATTTTAGTCGCTCGCTCGCTTCAGTCTGGCCACCTCTCATTACAACCAATGTGTTCTATTTTATATTTTAGTCGCTCGCTCGCTTCAGTCTGGCCACCTCTCATTACAACCAATGTGTTCTATTTTATATTTTAGTCGCTCGCTCGCTTCAGTCTGGCCACCTCTCATTACAACCAATGTGTTCTATTTTATATTTTAGTCGCTCGCTCGCTTCAGTCTGGCCACCTCTCATTACAACCAATGTGTTCTATTTTATATTTTAGTCGCTCGCTCGCTTCAGTCTGGCCACCTCTCATTACAACCAATGTGTTCTATTTTATATTTTAGTCGCTCGCTCGCTTCAGTCTGGCCACCTCTCATTACAACCAATGTGTTCTATTTTATATTTTAGTCGCTCGCTCGCTCCAGTCTGGCCACCTCTCATTACAACCAATGTGTTCTATTTTATATTTTAGTCGCTCGCGCGCCCAGTCTGGCCGTCTCCTTACACTTTACTCTCGGCTTAGCGAAATAAGAGCTTCTGATTAAACAAAGCCTAGGGCAAGAGGTGTTAAGTCATTCTATAAAACATTAAGGTATTAGTATTTGTTTGACAATTTACTTTGCAGAGGAGTGGAGGAGATCAACCCCCCTACCCCCAGATCCACCACTGACTATAACATGGAGATATCAATGAAGATGTATCTAAACTTTAGCTACTTAATCATTTCTACAATATTGGAATGAAAATGGGGGTAGGGGTGTAAACTCAAACTAGGAATATTTTTTCCCGTTTGTGCGGAGCAGTATGTCATAATGTGTGCACCTACCTTTAACATAATACATAACAAAGGTGGGCAACGTATCTTTCAATGTACCCACAGGTATGGCGAATGAGAAGTTAAATTCGCCACAGCATGTACAAATTGAGAAATTAGGTTGCTCAATCTAACATTTAAAACAACACACACTGTTTAAACAAGTTTATTTCAAACATAAACATTTTAACTACTCATAGATACAAATGATTAAAACTATTCCAATTGAAAATATAAGACAATTAAATGCTAAATTTGACGACCCTTTTGTCTGTCAAGCTGAAGAAACATTGGCTGAATATCTTAACTTTACGAATTTGTGGAAAGATTCCAATGATAGGCAGGAAAAAATAAGTTACCACAAGCACACGCCGCCAGCTTGCGAGCTCAAATTCACATTTTATGGTCAATCCGCCACGTGTGGCGATTGACGACAGGGTTGCCCACCCCGGATATATAGGCTATAACGCCTCGGACCACTGATTGTACAAAGTTGCCGAGCACATCCATGATACAACCAATACCCGGAATGTGTGCGGCTGACAGCCAGAAGGGCACTGGGCCAACACCGCAGTCTCATTGCAAGGTCACCATTGAATGAGAGGGAACTTGAACCAAAGGGTTAGAGCAGGGGTTCCCAAAGTTCGTGAGTGAGATTGTGTGAGTCTCACTACGGTATTTTTAACATCACGTCTCGCTATATACGAGTACTATAAATATATTAATCAACGCGTCTTACTATCTGTTCAGGTTGGACGCATTCATTAAATTTCTCCCAACCCAGTTTTTAATAAATTAATAAAAAGTCTAGTAAAAAATTTAAAATTCCAGCTTTGAGGTGCACATGTTTGTGCAGAGGGTCATCTTATTTTAAAATCTTAGAACTCTGCGTGCAGTAGCTATCACGCTATACTCATAACAAACAAACACAGTCTTCCTTTTTTAAAATATAACTACTCTAATGGGGGTAAGGATGAATAAGGAAGTATTTTAGAGGTAGTCTACTCGCATTTGTGTGGAAGGAGTGTTGGAAACCAGTTTTTAAAAATCTCCAGTATTCCCGACCGGGATTAGAACCTCCGTCTCCCTTTCGCCATCAGGCCAGTCTAATACAATAGTGACGCCTAAGACCATTCAACCAATAAAGCTGGTTTCATTACATGTTCAGGTTAAATATATTTGTACTAATTAAAAACTCATTAAGGATGAAGAAGGTTGAATTTAGAGGAAATGTACCCACATTTGCGCGAAGAAAGAGAGAGTAGAAACCTATTTAGGAAAAAATCCTCAGAACACCTGAACAGGATACAAAACCTTAACTACACGTCATCCAGTCTTGACCGCGACCCACTGTAAGTACATTTTCCATCCCAACTGGCCTTGTGGTATGGTGGTCATAGCCCCTGGCTGCTGACCTAGAGGTCCCAGGTTTGATTCTCATTTGATATTGGGCGATTTTTTTTCTCGAAAAGAAAATAATTCCCACGCTCCCCTGGGTTTTGTCAATTAGGCTTAAATTTGGCTCCAAACCGTTAAATTCACTATCACCAACACCCCATCTCATCGGGACATGGAAAGAGCCTCCACGGAAAGGAAGTACGATTAGTACATTCGAGTGTCCTCTGGGCAACGGTACATTCGTACTGGTTAATCTTTACACAAAATGAGTTAGTAGAGATGATATAGCCCAGCCACGCCATTATTATTATTATTAATAATATAATTTTTTTTATCACAATTCAGCATATAATAGATTAAAAACAACAAAAATATGTAGGCCTATATATAAAAAATTTAATATCACGTTTTCAATATTTAATAATATAACTTTGACCAAAAATCCAGAGTAAACTTAACAAAAATTAAAATAGGAAAGGTTTTATTTTATTTAATGCGATAGATGTTCTTACTTTTTGATAAGACGATTCTACTCCGGAACATGTTAATACAGAGCTATAATGACGCACTGTCGAACCTGTTTCTTTCCTTTATTTTTAATCGAGTCATGTTAAAAATCCTATTTCACGCAAAAAGTCGTCGTGAATGGTAATAAGAAATATGTCTTTTTACTTAATAATATATTCCATTCACGGTAGGAATTACTCTCTGAAAGGTCTTTTTTCCTACCCATATCCTACTATATAGTAGATTTATGGTAGGGAAAAGGGCCTTTCAGAAGTCAATTCCTACCGTGAATGGAATAATTTAAAATGATAAAAAAAAACTTAACTTTTTAAAATCATTCTTCAGTGTAAATGAACTACTAAGCTGCAGTCATTCATTCTTTTCTTCAGGTACCAAGTTCAACTCATTTATTAATTATTCAGGTCTTTAAAAAGGAAATGGATCTTTTATCCAAACATTTTTTCTTTAACATTCCAAGTTTCTCTTTTGGAAAGTAATATTAAAACTTGAAAAAACAGAGGTGAGATGTAACAATATTCTTAATTATAGTTCAGTCAAACTGTTTTCATGAATGATATTCTCTTCAATATACTTTAACAGTTCTGGGGACGAACATCTGGTAGTTCGGCCTCGATTTTGTTTGCCATAGTAATAAAAAGTATTTCGGAATGTTCTGAAAATTGAAAAATGACACCTAGACCCGGGAATCGAACCCAGGACCTGAATTCGATCCCCGTGTCCAGGTATCATTTTTCAATACTCAGAATATGATATCTATATGGAGAGTTCCTCACGAAAAAGCATAAATAATAGCTTTGGCTATTTGATTCTTATGTTGAAATATACTGTATTTTTCACTTGTAGTTTTAAATCTAACAAAATATCAGTTAAATAGGCCAGTTCTTTAAGGAAAGATTGTATTGTTAAAAAATGCATATTGAGATTGTGTAATAATATAGATTATACCCTGGCACAGAGGTCGCCAACCTTTTTGTACCTTAGAGCACATTCCAAACTAACGTTAGTGCGGCGGGAATCAATCACCTTTTCAAGGTAAATTTATAGCCGAACATAATTCATAATGCAAATAACATACACACACAAAAATACATATTATTAAATAAAATATTGTGAGTTTAACATTTATAAAAAAATTAAATTCTCATATAAAATAACTCTAATGGTACTCACGCAAAGTTAGTTCAAAACGAGTTTAAACAGTTGAAACAATTTTTACCAAACCAAAAGTCAATGTCAATACATTTTAAAAAATACTGCTTTATTTACGATTTTAACAAGACAAAAATAAATACACAAGGATATAATTTAACTACTCACCACCATTTTGGTGCTTGGGTACATTTTTAAAATATATATTTATTCTGTGTTTATTCAGGCAACAAAGCTGGGTAGACCCATGACAAGATATTTACAAAGTAAATAGGAAGTATTAGCAAGGTATTAGTGAGTAAAATGATAGTTACAAGTAATAAAGTACACTTTGAAAATGAGCTGTCAAAGAAGAGAAATGAGAGGGAGGGACTGGAAAGAGGGGGGCTTTCGCTCACCAACTTCTTGAGAACAGAATACCTGGAGATAAGCACAAACTTGGTTTTTGTGGAAAAAGTGACAGATTAAAATTATTAGTCAAGAACTTTTCAGCTGTGGTCAAAAAGTGAGGGCAGACGCAAAAGGCTCGGCGGGCACCATGGCACCCACGGGCATACGGTTGTTGACCCCTGCCCTAGCATAATATTCCCAATCAAAAGTTCCCAACCTTAACATATTTCAAGTTAATGGACCATTTTATAATATCAAACTTATTGAATCCTTGTGTGTTTAAATCTTCTCTATCTATGCAATATGTCTGGGTGGCCCTTTTATTGTTTATATTGGTTACAAGTCCATAAAATCTTAGCTTTTGTTAACAGGTTTACAACCCTCTTTCTAGTAAATGTGCACAACTGCGGAGATAGCTAAGTTTTTTATTCCCCCCCCCCCTCTCGTTTCAAAATCTGATGAAATATGGTGTAATCTCAGGCGACTGGAAGATTCTAGATACTTTTTTGTTTTGACTATGTATAACCAAGGAAAAGTGCTCTTCCAGATTCACTTGGACTACAACCCTGCAGTAAGTAAGGTCGGTAGTGCCCAACATTCTAACCTTAAGGCTACCGCTGATAGCTTTTAGTTCCGATCGTGATAAATACAGTGTAATCGTGTGTCATTTTATTTGAATAAGTCCAACATAATTATATACCTGCTATTTTCATGATAAAATAGACCAAGTGTTCCAGTGAGAGAAAGTTTCCACTTAAAAACAATACACACACATGTATAGGCCTATATACTCACTTCCTATGTAACAAATAACATAATTTTACATGCAGATAAATCTGTGCCGGGACCGAGAATTGAACCTCGGACCCTCAGCACAGAAGTCTGACAGCTTATCACTAGACCACCAGGTCACCCAATCTCTTTAAAACCCTCAAGTCTCTTTACACTTTCTTTGATTAATTAATAGGCAGGGAGGAAAAAAACAAGACGCTTTCTACCTGTGACGTAGTGACAAAATGAGACATAATTTTCCACGTTGATGCATTTAGGGTTCATTCGGAAAGTTTTAAAGATACAACAGTGAAACAAAAACTTTTTTTTATGTATTTAACATACTTTTTCCGAACCGACTGCAGCAGACGACTCACACACTCAACTTAAATCTAGAACAGACTAAAAGTCCAGGCCACAGCCGTTAATTCATCACTGTGAAAGGGGAAACCCACATTTTTCTATCATGCCAGTGATCGAACCTGGGACCCTTGGCTCAGTAGAGAGACACGCTACCGTCTGAGTTAAGGTGTCGGACAACAAAAACCTTGAATTCTAAAAAGTTACTGTCAAAAAATTATGTTTTAAATTTTGACGTAACTTAGTTTTTATTTACACTTAGGCTGTTCAGTTTATTCATGGAAATAGCCAGTAAAAATCTTCCTGTCAAAACTAATATTTATAAAAAGTTAGTGGAATCATATGATTATTTATAAATAAGAACCACTAAAGAGTTTATTTTGAAGTGCAAGCCAATGTTGTTTTGTCAAACAATATGTGTGTGTGTGTGTGTGTGTGTGTGTGTGTGTACTCGACAGTGGAAGATGAGAAGTGCTAACAGCAAATAAATAAGATACTTTACAAGCTGAACTACCATCGCCTATTTCGTATATTGGCATCTAAGTATGATAGTGCTTAGAGTGCTTAGGTATGTAAGTTAAGATGCAGTCCGAGGCTAAACATCTCCGAATTCGCCGAGTAGGCAACGTCGTTTAAAAAAAATGTCACGTTCCGCATAGTCGCGCCGCGCGGCCTCTGCTCGCTTTCACACGCAGCGTCAGCGACAACAGGCCGGAGTCAAAGGAAAAAAATTGGTAAAATCCGATGAGTAGTCCTTTAGGGTAAAATGCTCAACGTGTTTGTGGCCTCCTGTTGCAGCCCTAGCACTACAACTAACCAAAGAGTGCACCTCTTCCCACCCTTCTACCCTTATTTTAACAACATAGCAACGGGTAGCTTAAACATAATTTTATAGGACGCCCATGTTCGATCACCAACGTTTCTCGAAAGACAAAGTCACTAAAATTTGGCATTTTAGATTAATGCCTTATTTGATTTATTAATTAAAAAGTGCACACCTAAAACGTTATAAAAAACTTATGATAACATCTAATTATGCATTTCTGTATCTTTACATTACTATCCAAACGGGATAAAAAAAATATTTTCCAGCACCGCGTCTTTAATACCCGTTCAGATTATACGCTTATGTACTAATTACGCTAATAGGTTTAGGAATTAGAAAGGTTATATGTATAGGAAGTGTACCCGCATTTGCGTGGAAAACTATTTTGAAAAAACTCTGTACACCCGATCTAGATTCGAACGCCCGATCTCTCCGTCGTCGTCATTCTAGTCTACTGCGAGAGTAGTTAAACCACGAGGCCACCGAAGCGCATTGCTAAGAATTTAAATACAGCTTGTAATATTTTTTCCGCGTCATTGTGGCAACACGAATCTCCAGTTTTCAAATAACGGGCTATCCTATGAAAATCAAACTCTTAACAAGGGATGTGTAAAAAAAAATGTTACTAGGTATTTTTGGTTTGATGTTAAGAATTTTACTCGTCAGAGTAATTATTACACTCAAAACAATCAGTTTTAATTTATATATCTGGCTTAGTAATATAATCTTTCTAACCACACAATCTGGTGGCCTGTTTAAAAATTTGTTCACAAGAGTTCGACAAATGACAGGAATGGTACACACCGAGGGCGGGATATTTCCCTCTGTCAAATTATTAGAAATTTATGTTTTCTACCACTTATAAACACAACATAGACAAATTTCCGATTATAACAAAACAAATATTGGGCGCGGTCATTTTCTCCCCAACCCCTTTTTTGTGTGCACAGTAGTTAAAATGTTTCAAAAAGGGAGTCAAACCGGAATCGGAACCAGAACCGGGAACCGTAATTAACAGTTATTTTAAAGGAACAAGGACCGAAACCCTGGAAGTAACTAGAGCTGGAATTGGAATCGATATCTTTTTAGGTCAATGAGATTATTATTATAAGTTCTAAATTTTTATGATTATTTTTTATAATTGCATGCTATGCCCTTATTTATTTAACTTAAAGCCGACTATATTTTTCCCAGTTTCAGTATTTTTTCTCAAGGTATTTTGTATTTTTCTATGTAAATGACTTTTATTTTTATATTTAAAAAAAACTGTATATATTTCTTGCTAAGAATTTTATAAGGGTAGTACGAATATTCAATAACAAATTTAAAGAGCCGAGACAAGAACAGAGACAATTATTTTTTTCTATCTGGAACCAGAACCATTTTTACCGTTTTAATAGCAAATAACTAAATAAATAAAATGTTGCTTCACTAGATACGTTCAATTTAATTTAATACAGATAATAATATCAACCATTCTTGAATATGTCATGGAGAGAGTTTGATGAGAAACGTTTCAAAGAAGAAAATAAAACGTGTTTGTGAAAATCTGCGATGCTCATGACAAATATTAAAGAAATGTTGAGATTATTAGGTGTAAATAATTTAATTAAATGGGTTTTATGGAGCAATATTTTACTTATTTTGCTTCTAAAAAGGTTGTTTGTTACGGAAAAACTGGTACGATATTAACTTGCCTTTGAGTACAAACATTTTAAGGATATAGAGAAATAACATCAACATTTTCGTAAGTTATATAAAAAATTATAAACCTTATAGAGTATTTGAAAAATATTTCCTACGCATTCTTTCAATACAGCTACCAACTGTTATCAATACTTTACTTCTGATACAAGCATGGAATCGATACATTACTTTCGATATAATGACGGAATCGATAATTTACTTTCGATACAATGACGGAATCGATACTTTTCTTTCGGTACAAGTACGGAATCGATACTTTACTTTCAATACAAGTACGGAATCGATACTTTTCTTTCAGTACACGTAAGGAATTGATACTTTACTAATTTCGATACAAGTACGGAAAAAATACCTAACGTTAAATACCACATAAAATCAACTTATAGCTAAAACAAAATGTTGGTTCGTTCGAGGACTTACCTTGACCCCAAAAGCACGTGGTTTCGATCCTAAACACGACCATAACGAAAGAGAGTAAAGAACAAAGTCTACTCCAGCCACTCACCGGAGGGAACTGTGAATGATGTTCGGCCGGTGTGCTGCCGAGAGGTGACGGTTCTCCCATTGGGTTCTCCTCTCCAGCTTGCCCCCCTCCCCCCGAGGATTGTCATCATAACTGCAGGCGCAACGCGGCGACAAGTCACATATCCTCATAATCCTTACCTAGACGACGCCCGCTTCTTTATATATTAGGATTTTGCCAAGAAAGAAACCTCTAGAAAATACATGTTTTCTGCGGTCAACAGTGATCAGTGTTATTTTTATAGGTATTTGAGGCTGTAACAAGTTCTTAGGTTACCGTAAGGATACTGCCGTCACTGGCATATTTCAATTAGTTGAAAAATCGAATAAACGTAAATATCTAACTCATATATATATATATAGAGAGAGAGAGAGAACTTTACCTAGTACAGCACGAATAATATAACAGTGACGTTATCAATGTCCAACCTTGACAAGTTGAATGTCCATACTCTCTGGACAGTGAACAAAGACAAGAAGTGTGATATTCCTGGTAGTGGGACAGTTTTATCTCATTTCAACTTTCTAGATAGTAACATGAAAATATTTGTCAGCCATCCTTAACATATATTTTGTAGATACATTTTAATGTATGAGCTCGGGTGCACAAATTTGAATTTTATTCAAGGTCATTCGACAAATTTTACTGCACTATTTTTTTTAACAAGTGTTTGTATACTTTATTATAAGCTATATATAGTGGTTCAATGAACTAAAATCATTTCAGTTCACAAGATATAAGGGGTCAAACTTGTTATTTTATAGTTTTTGCGTACCATTGTTGAGGTAAATTTAATTAATGTATGGATCATACATTTAGTATAACTAGATGCTAATATCAGATGTGCACAATGTATAATATTATCTATACTTCTATAGTATACAACGGTGCAGAGCCCGAACGATCTTGCCCACAATAAGGTAAGGTGACCAATTTCTCATAATACAAATAAGGGACATTAGCTTTTCATAGGTTGGCTACTCGACCTAACCGAGTAATTATTATTAATTTACTACTATTACCGCTTGTTGGTTAATCGAGATTTTGAGACGGAACGTTATGTGAAATGCAGTATGCAGTGATTAGATAAGAATTCGGGGTTTCCCAACACCCAACGGTTAAATCACCAACTCTGGGTTGTCCATGTAAAATTATAACAGAAAATATCATATCATTATTACGTTTTAGAAAACTTAAAAAAGAGAAATATCGTAAAATACTGAAGTTTCAATTATTCACACCATGTAATTTCTACAATAAGCGACAGTTACGGGACGCAGAGTAAAATACGGAACATATACACGGTTTTTTCAGATTTATAAAAAAAATGAGACCAGACTCTCAAATACGGAGCTGTGCACCCATTGTTGGAAGGGTGTTTGCTATCTGACATCTAGCGGAAGGGTCCTTATTGCAAACATTGACTGAACGCCACTAATGTCAACCGCTTCGAAAATAATTATTATTTGATTACTAATAGTAGGCATACTATATTATCAATAAAACGTATTATCTAACTCTTCTAATAATACTTCCCTAAGGATTACTGCACGATTGGCGTTTTCGTCAATTATTGAAAGAACAAAATATATTTGTAAGATTTTTTTTTCTGTTGTGGCAGCAAGAGATACTATAATACATGACATAATTGATTCAAAGTTCTATATTCACACTTGTATCGTGCTATAACTGGCCATCAAAATAAAACAAGTTTTTTATAACCTATAGAGAGAGAGTGATACAAAATATCAGTTTCAAAATAAAACCTTTTTATTTTGTAAACAGGATAGAACACGACCTACAAGACGGTTTATATAAGACGTCATCAACAGCCCTTGTTTCGGCCGGCTCACCATCTTGATTTCAGAAGAGCACGCCGCATTTTAGTAGCCCTCGTTTGAAAAGCAATTTTTTAATTGGGCCACATAGAAGCTTCCACAAAAAACAAAAAAAAAATCCAAACGGTTGATTTCATAAGTGTTTCAAAATTGTAAAATTGTAAAAAAGAATAGTTTAAAATATATTGTTTGTGTGAATGTTCTGACTGCCAAAAGTAACAACAATCAACTTATGATCTTGCAGACTAAATAGTTTGAGATAACTTTTCTTAGCAGTCAGATACTTACCACCTCTCCTAAAGTGGATGCTCTATAGGTTGGGGTTAGACTCGTGTCAGTCAAGGTCAGCAAAGGGGGTGAGCACGCGAGAGCCACGAAGTCCGCGTGTGTGAAGCAGAACAAAGGCGTTAAACATGCGGCAAATAAATAATATGTTATAGGTGAAAGTCGAAGAAGTCACAGGAAATATTGATGGAACACACACATGATTTGACTCTCACAATGAGAAGAGGAACACGTGGTTCATGGATGACCCTCAAGGGCAGATACTATAAGGCGCAATTATTATTTTTTTAACACGGAGTCTTACTATCCGTTGAGTTTATATAACTATGTACCAGTTACATTAATAGGTTAGGAATTAGGAAGGCTTAATTTAGAGGAAATACACCCACATTTGCGTGGAAATCTATCTAGGAAAATCCACTCTCAGTATACCCGACCGGGATCGATCCCCGTTCTCCCCGTCTTTGGCAGTCTAATCCAACACAAGAATAGCGCGTAGGATCACGCAGCCACCGAAGCGGGTAAAGGCACATTCAAATAACAACATTTTTCCCGATTCAAATAGTTAAGGCAGGGGATAGCTGTTATCGTTCGAGTGAGATTTATAACCTCGATCCTAAATCCCCGGGATCAGAATCTGAGTTCTAAATTCGACGCCTCAAGGCTCTCAAACGTTTCAGGGGTCGCTCGTGCAGTTGAAATGGTCCACATCAGATTAATCAGACACGACCTTCCAGGCCGATGTCGACCGCAGCTGACAATAATACAAGTGCAATAACAATCTCTTTGGCCCCCTCTTCCCCTCCAGCTTTTATCACTTATCAATAACACAGCATAGACTAAAAGTCCAAGGATTCACTTTCGAGTTAGATTGGTATGATGATGACTGGGACATCAGGGTTCGAATCCCGGTCGGGTCTATTGAGGGTGGTTTATCCTAGATGGTTATCCGCGCTCCTTTCACGCAAATGGTGGTAGATTATCTCCAAAATGCTTCCTTCCTCCTCCCAACCCCACTAGAGTAATTATTATAATAAATGCGTATTACCTGAACAGGTAATAAGATAAGGTGATAAGAAGACAAAATAAGTGGTGGGAATGCCCCATATGGTTTGGCGTATGTATACATGGAAGTAGATCTGTTAACTTTTGAAAAGTGTCAGTTACCAACACTCTTTTAATGTATAAAATGTATTTACTTGTGAATCCGACGGTTGGAAAGCAGTCAGATCTCAATGGGAGATAACCCCAGCATCTTGGCGTGATAACAAGATAGTGTCTCCACTCCCAAACCAGCTGTGTCAGGAGACGTGGAAAACTTCGCTTGGCACCAGTCCACGTGGACAATGCTCTCTAACAAAACACCGGCATCGATTATCGGTCATGTTATCAATCACCCGAAGGATAAGTTTATTAAATAAAATGGGAAGGATGGTGGAGGGGTATTACGATGACGATGACGTGTGTGTGTGCATATATATATATGCGCACACACACACACACACACACATAGCTAAAACCAAACTCTAGAAAAACAAAATGTTGGTTCGTTCGAGGACTTACCTTGACCCCAAAAGCACGTGGTTTCGATCCTAAACACGACCATAACGAAAGAGAGTAAAGAACAAAGTCTACTCCAGCCACTCACCGGAGGGAACTGTGAATGATGTTCGGCCGGTGTGCTGCCGAGAGGTGACGGTTCTCCCATTGGGTTCTCCTCTCCAGCTTGCCCCCCTCCCCCCGAGGATTGTCATCATAACTGCAGGCGCAACGCGGCGACAAGTCACATATCCTCATAATCCTTACCTAGACGACGCCCGCTTCTTTATATATTAGGATTTTGCCAAGAAAGAAACCTCTAGAAAATACATGTTTTCTGCGGTCAACAGTGATCAGTGTTATTTTATAGGTATTTGAGGCTGTAACAAGTTCTTAGGTTACCGTAAGGATACTGCCGTCACTGGCATATTTCAATTAGTTGAAAAAT
>CABFVX010002595.1:38916-109603 GCA_902151425.1 Timema shepardi | reverse complement strand
TCAATTGCTTTCTTCAGTTACCGTCAATTGGGGGCTGGCGCTGAAGCGACTCTTCACTTCCAACGACCATTGACCGGGCCCTTAAAGGTTAGGAGTTTGGATGGTTGACTTTGGAGGAAGTGAACCCACATTTGTGTAAAGTGGAAAATCCACTCTCAGTTAATCCAACAAAGATTTGAACCTTGATCTCTCCATTCACGGCAGTCTAGCTCAAGACGAAACTAGCGCATTAGCCGACAACAGCAACGAGATGGGTAAAATATTTTTATTGCACAATTGTTTGTAATATTTCAATTTAATATGATTAATTAAGTTATTACTACAACTTCCAAGTCAATTACTTTTTTTTATTCCATATCAATATTAATTTTTAAAGTATAAAACAGCTCAAATCATAAATGACCATAAATTAAATATATTAAAGTTCAATAATTTTATTGGCGAAGCTTCTTAATCATTGAAGCAAAGCCGAAGCTGACATTTGTTTCAAAGTAAAGTTTCTCCCACCCCTAGCGCTTCTTTCTTCCCAGATTAGTTGGTGTAGTAAAGACCTTTTCTCACAATAAGGGTTTAGGCGGGAAATAAAGCCCTGATTGTTCCAGCAGGCACTGGCTCAATCTATATTGTAGACAGTCATATCCTTTGTTCCGCAGCAAGCTTAGGGGCAGGGTGCAGAAATAAATAAGGATGGTGGGGTGGGAGGGGAAAGTAGCTTGCCAAGGCCAGACAATTTATTAGCATCAATATGTCTTGTCAATGAACCAAACAAAGAGTACAGATCAGTGTGGTGTTAAAGTAATGAAAATATAAGGGGTCTCTTCTAAATAACATTACTGGGGCTTTAAGCATAGAAGAGTTTTAAAATGTTTAAAACAGATGAATTTTAAGGGGTTTCAAATATATAGACTATTTAATAAGTAGGTAGCAAACATAGAGGACATTAGAGGAGGGTGAAAAGTGGTTTATTTTTTTGCACTCTTACAATAATTAAATAAAGAACACAATTTTCAAAAGAGATTAAACAATAAAATTAATGTCCATTAAAAATGTATTAAACTTAACTATTCAAGTTGTATAATCCAATATTTATTTAAAAGTTTAGTAATGATTCGATAAAAATGCTCTTTGGACACCTCTATGTTATTATTTATATTAAGTTTATCCCTTTTAGTGCCACACGCCAATGCGATAGGCTTTGGGTACTATCGCTAAAAGTGACAGGGCCGATAAGGTCGGCTCTTTAGATTTGCACTAGTCCTCACTTTACCTGTTAGTGTTATACCATATATCATTGGAAAGAGAACATTTTCCTTTATTGTTTTGTATAAAGCTGGCAAAAAAAATCAACCGTAGATAGTAGTTATTGGAACGTGAAGTTTAGTACACATTTACATTGATACAGTCACAGACTCAATGTGCCAAGTGCAACGCCGTTTTGCATACAAGCTGCATGGAAAAACAAAGTGTAGCTCATATTCATACTGATGTAAATAGTTGTCAAATGTACAGGTTAAATTTTTCTGAGTTTGGAAAAATATACTATTTAGATTTTCATGTTATGCGAATGAAAAGATTTCTTGACCAATGTAAGCCTAAATAAATAGGCGTAATAACTTTATAAATTCATATAATATGTAAATAAAATTATGAAATTATTGATTACAAAAGGTTTTTTGAAAAATGCATTCATTATGAGTAGGCCTAAATATTTATTCATGAGGTATGCAATATAATAAATCTTGCTGTAAGGTAAGCAATAACGGCCCAAAAATATCTAATGTAGGATATCAAATAAAAATTCCTGTAATTCCTATTATAATCATATATATTCAAAAATTTATTTTCTTGTATAAAAATAAAGGCGCTACAACAAAATAATGCTGAAATGTATACACATAATACATTAAAACAATATAATTTATAAATTAATTACCTTTTTAATTTATTCTATAAAGTGAATTGTTTTAATTTATTATTATCAAGGAACAGTACATGCAGATTAAAATGATAGAAAAATCAAAATAATCGCTTCATAAATAAAGGTTTGGTGAATTTTCTCGGAAACCCTTACAAAACTGTGGCATTCATCACACAAAACCTAACAAACCTCTGGCACTCTTCATGCACGAATTCTGGAATAGGCATGGCACTAAAAGAATTAATAATGTCCAAGCTTTTACAAGTCTTGCAATATTAGTTTAAATATCAATACATATTTTTAATCTAGAATTCCGATCTTGATATTATCTGTCATTTTCCGTCCCGGTATAGAAATGTAATTCATGTCCATCCCTATTCATTAGCCATAATTATCCTAGATTCCAATAAGAAAAAAAATAATAATAATAGGTTTCAATTAAATTAGATGTAGTGGTAAATGTCAAACATATTTTTGAATATTCAGGAAAAGGGACTAAAACTTTGATTAGGTTGCAATTATATGTATAATATAGTTATTTAAAATTGTATTACCTTATAAAAATACCAAACAAATAAATTATGAGTGCTAAAAATTTTTTAAGAAATTATTTTTGAATTTAAAATTTTTCAAATAAAAACTAAATATTTTGTCCAACAAGTGTTGAAAAAGGTTTTTGATGTTATGTGAATTAAAAGAGATAGGCCTAATGCAACTACTATAATTGTGTATTTTTAATTAGGGCCTAGGTATTTTAGTTTGAATATAAATAACTTCTTAAAAATAGATTTTAATATTGATCAAAAGGTTAAGAAACTCTAGGGTGTGAATTCGAATTAATACTTACACAGTAAAACATCAAAATATTCAAACCAAACTGAATAAACAAAAGTGAGCTACAGTCTTGTACATAATAACAAAAACATTTCTCAACTTAACCAGTGCACCCGGTTACTTCTTACGTTTTAATTACTAAAGCTCTTATTAACCCTGCTGCACTCCAAAAATATTAGTCTACCCAACTATTATTATTTAGGGTACAAAATCAAATGAATCCCATCCCAAATATATTAGTGTAATAGACTTGTCTTTAAGCAATTAAGTGTGGTGAATGTGTATTTCCTGTATAATTTGATATTAAAAAGCCACAGTTTATTATTTTGCGCTAAAAATATGTTTTCTTGCCTTAAATCTATTTGGGGATCAAATTTATCTCAATGGTTTTTTTATTTAATGGTACTCAGTATGTGTTGTAAGGTACTTAATAAAAGCACCTTAAATTTTGGGTATCTAGCTACTTAATAAAATATAAGGATTATTTAAATGTTATAAATTAATATTTTTAATGGGAATTAAATACAAACACGATATCAATAGAAGGTCCTTAACTAACTTTTTAATATTTTCCACCGAAAAATATATTTTCACGCCCAACTTTCAGGAACAACCAATTTCCCAAAGTTTGGGATCCCTAAAAGTTTATATAAACATAACAAAAAATTATAGTAAAAACCTTAAATATGCTGTAGCCACTATGTGAGAAGGGGTAGTAATCTGGCTAAATTTCAAATGTGCTGTAATCAGCTGATGAGATCCGAATTCAGCATCAGACCAGCCCTAAATAGAATGCATATAAAAATAGTTTTAAAAGTATACACTTAACATCAGCAAATATAATTAAGGTGGAGATGGGTCAAATCCATTAGGCCTATTTCATAAAATTGGAATCTTTATTTTAGCTATGAATATTAATCCAAATAATATAATACATGATAAAACATAAGAATTCAATTCATTCTCGAATATTGAAAATGTCTCGCAGGATTCAATAGTTCCATCCTGGGATAAAACAAGTCCTTGTAATAGTTGAGTATGCATCAGGGCTCTTGTAAAATTGTGTAACCTTTTGACAGTGGTGTAACTAGGGTGAGGAAGGTGGGGCACGTGCCCTGGGCGTTAAATTCATCATCAATAGCAACAATACAAGTGGTTTTTACACACAAAAAAAGTATTTTGTTATGAATATTTTGTAACCACTTTAAGTACCAATATAAAAGTTCATACAAATTTTAAACAGTTTTCAAGAGGCACCATATTTTTATTTGCCCAGGGATCCATCAAGCCTAACAATTTATACCTCTGCCTATAGATACAAGTAGATTGAGAAGACATGTAATAAATAATATAGATTATGTTACCCTATGAGCCACACATAAGGCAATCATCTTTGTTCTGGAGGGAGCAGGCAATAGCGTTCATATTATAAGCCTCCGTGTTACCATTACTTGCAACTATGATCGAGGTAGCGCCGTTGCTTTTGCTGTTCGGAGTCATAGAGGTGGATACTGTCTTGGTAGACTTGCTGTCATCCAAAGTAAATTGAATGGGATCAGCTGCTGGCTTTGTCCGCAGATAATACATCCCCGTTTTTAGGCCCAATTTCCAACCGTAGAAATGCATAGATGTGAGCTTGCCAAAATTTGGCTCAGCAATGTGGATGTTGAGCGACTGGCTTTGATCAATGAATGCACCACGATCTGCGGCCATCTGAAGTATCGCCTTCTGAGAAATCTCCCAAACGGTCTTATACAGAGCCTTTATGTCCTCCGGGATTCTGTCTATGTTTTGGATGGACCCTTTGTTTTTCAGTATTGTGTTTTTCATTTCACTGTCCCACAAACCAAGCTCGGTGAGATCCCTTAACAGGTGATGGTTCACGACTTGGAACTCTCCTGATAGTACCCGTCGAGTGTAGATATTCGTGGTGTACGGCTCAAAGGATTCATTGTTTCCGAGTATCTGTGCAGTAGAAGCTGTAGGCATAGGTGCAAGAAGAAGAGAGTTTCTCACACCATGTGCAGCAATTTTTTGTTTTAGAGCCGCCCAATCCCACAAAGAAGTAGGAGTCACATCCCACATGTCATACTGAAGAATACCCTTACTAACTGGACATCCTTCATACGTCTCGTATGGCCCTAGGGTCTCTGCAAGCTCACAACTAGCCTCCAATGCCCCGTAGTAAATTGTTTCAAAAATTTGTGCATTCAATTTGCGTGAACCCTCACTGTCGAAAGGAAGCCGCATTAGGATGAAGGCATCGGCCAGACCTTGGATTCCGATGCCAATGGGTCGGTGCCTCATGTTGGAGAGTTTGGCTTCAGCAACTGGATAGTAATTGGCATCTATGATCTTGTTCAGATTCCTCGTCACTAGTTTGGATACATTCTTAAGCTTGACAAAATCGTAAGAGTGGTCCAAATTAACAAACATGTTGACGGCAATCGAGGCCAAGTTACACACAGCAATCTCATCAGGTGAGCTATATTCCACTATCTCTGTGCATAGATTGCTACACTTGATCGTTCCAAGATTCTGCTGGTTGGACTTCCTGTTACATGCGTCCTTATAAAGCATGTAGGGTGTCCCCGTTTCTACCTGGGACTCGATGATAGCGTGCCAAAGCTGCTGTGCCTTAACTTGTTTTACATACCTGCCTTCAGACTCATACCTGTAACATTTTAAAAACTGTTAAGTCTCCTAAATCTTATATTCTAAATGGAGATTTGATTTATGGCACACATAGTTTTGTTATGCTTATAATTCAACTCTTAATGAAAATGTGAACGTAAACAATTTTGATAAAAATCATATTCCTAAGCTTGTAAGGGTGTATTGTTCATGACTACCAGTTCCTGCTAGTTAAGGTTCACATGATTCAATAACTTGAAAAAAATGAGAGTAGAAAAATATTATACTACATACTACTTAGAAAACTAAAGCTAAACTATATTCAAACCATTGAATGTGTTTTGAGACCTTTAGCAGTGAATGATATTAGGGTGCCATATTAATGTAAATATTAGGGATGAGCGTATTCCACTTTCTTGATTTGAAAAGCTATATCAAGGTAAAAAAAATATATATATATAAATTATAAATTATATTGCAAAAATATTAACGTGTTTCTGCTTAAGCTTATAGTTTATAAATAATAAAAAAAGTTAGTGTCACAATATGTATGTCATGTTATACATATTTGGAAGAAGGTATAGGTGAATATTAAGCATGTAAAAAAGGGAACAAACACATGATTTTTACAATGAAAAGAAGAACAAAGATCACACTTTACATTGCTACCACAGGAGAAAGGGGTTATGGCTCCTCTTTAAGAAATTCATCATTAATCCCCAATCCCCCGACCTAGGTTTCACTCTAATACGACTCATCAGGAGAGTGTGTGAAATGCGCAATGCAACTTCCCGCTTAAAATTTTTATTTATTATTTTATACAAAAATAGAGAGAGAATAACGAATTTAACAAAAATATGTACTTTATCTGTGAATATTTATATTTGTAAGTATTTGTATTAGAGATGTCATGATACCTGTGTTTCCCCATTCTGATTCTTGATTTTTAAGTTCAACCTAGATTTTTCAATACTTGATTCCAATCATAAACACTTTTTCTTTCATTTTTTTCCAAGCATCCAACCCCATATAAAAAATATGTAGGTATTCAACTTCCTAACATACCAAAATCTAAAAAAAATGTTCGTAGTAATAATTTTTACTAAGTATTAAATCATATAACCAAAATAATTAGGAACTCTAGGTCTATTAATCACACAAAACTGTTGGATAATGTGTTTGTTGTATTAAGACTATTTTCCGACAGCTCGAGCCTTCAAACTATATGTTAAGGGGTTGATACGCAAAAATCTCTAAACATAGGTCACATTTTTATACATAAAATATTAATAATAAATGATCTAATAGTCATCCTGGTCACAAGAATACAGAGACCCTAATGGCACTAAAATCATAATTATTGAAGGTCATTTATAGCTAACAATTGAGTCAAAACTATGCATAGCTAAGTCTTATGTTGTTGGTGCTTGAAAGGCTAAGTTCTGCTAGTTTTAAATACTTTAAAATAATAAAAAAGATAACTATTGCATATAATAATAATAATAATAATTTACAATCACAATAACTTAACCTTAACTTTAATTCGTAGGCTAGTAATCAATTAAACTTTATAATAGTGCTAGGAAAAAATTATGTCATAGTATATTACAATTTAAAGGTAGAAACAAATAGGAGTGTGTGAAGGCAACTTTTTAAATGTGAAGTGAAGCTTGAAGCTTGTAAAGAAAAGTCGACGTCGGAGGCCTGTATTGATAATTAATGCACAGGTGTACTGATAAACTTAGTAAATTCTCAATAAAGTTTTAATATTTATTTACAATGTGGAGTTGATAGAAGCTACGAAAAAATTATGTGACAAAATGAACTTGTAAATTTGTTACAGATAATTTCGAACTGATAGAATATTATGGACTAAACATTAGACGCGAGCTGGGATGATAGCACAACTAAAGCGCTTTCTCTGCTTCATACCAATGACCACGATATTATTTCTTTATGTGTATTTTTATTTATTTTTTACAAAATAATGTAGTCGAGAGTGAATATAATATATTAATATTTACTTACTCACTTTTGATCTGTGCTTATGTTATGGTAGTAGAATTATTATTATTGGCACCACGTCTTACTACCCCTTCGGGTTATACGCTAATGTGTAATGGTAGGGTGATTGTGAGATGAAATAAAGGACCTACAGTTTAACGTAGAATCCGAACCACAGTGAAGGCCTGACATTCCCCACATTCACAAGGTAGTTAAATTACCAGTCAATGTTAAAATTCTGTTTAGTAAAGGTTTTAAAACTATCAAATATTGAAATATGTAATATTTAGTAAGATAAAATTAAATTGTTTAGTAATTTATCGAAGTTTTACCCTTCCTTCAAATTTTTTCAAATATGCGAAGGTTATTGTAGATGTCAAAGTAAAAGGCGAAGGAGATTTGACCTTAGACTTTTTGAAGCTTTGCACACCATTAGAAACATTTTTTTCCAAATAGGACTAAAATCTTTTATCATAACTTTAATAATCATTTATTGGGAATGCCAGGCCTCCACCATGGTTCGGATTCCAAGTTAAACTGTAGGTCCTCCATTTCATCTCACAATCACCCTATCATTACACATTAGCGTAAGTGCGTATAACCCGATCGGGTAGTAAGATGCAGTGCTAATAATAATTTATTGATCCTCTTTGGGGTTTTTTACTGGTGTGAGCAAGTGGAAAGTTGGTTAACATTATTAGTTATTTTCTATAAAATAAAAGTATCTTATACATATGTATTGGTTTTGGTGTAGGTACCATCCCCCTTCCACCCAATGTATCACATGTTTATTCTACAAATTATTTCAAAGGTTAATTTTATATGTAGACATACTTGATGAAGGAAGATCTTAGCTAAATATTGATTTCAGTTACTGTGAAAGGAACATTAATGCAGTGAGACTCCTAGAAAGAAGAGTCAGAAAATCAATTCCTGGCATTTCAGCTAAAGCAGTAGATTAGTTTACAAGAGATTATATACATCAAGCGGTGAACTGATGGTCTAGGGGTAAGGTGTCGGACTTCTGTGCTGGGGGCCAGGGTTCAATCCTCGGTCCCGGCACAGATTTATCTGAATACCAACCCTTCGTTCACCTCTGACATGATGTATATTAATCACACTTGTTAATGTGGGGAATGCCAGGCCTCCGCCTTGGTTCTGATCCCAAGTTAAACTGTAGGTCCTCCATTTCATCTCACAATCACCCTACCATTACACATTAGCATAAGTGTGTATAACCCGAACGGGTAGTAAAACACGGTGCTAATAATAATAATAATAATAATAATAATAATAATAATAATAATAATAATAATAATAATAAACATCAAGCTATCTATATAATGTATAATCAAGGTTGGTTCCAGTGATAATTTACAAAACTCTTATTTGGATCTTGATCTCCCTTTTGCCTTTATTTACAGATATAAGCTCATGATCTTATTTTGAATGTTTGGTCCTCAACAGAAATATAAATTGTACTATACCAACTATTAAAAATGTTTACATTATCTGTAATTTGTAATTTTTTTTAAATTGAAATACAAAATATCCAATTATAGTCTTTTCATTTGATAATTCCTAGGAAACACGTGTCAATGGACAGTATCGTGTTGGGCATCAGAAACACCGACATAAATTTCAATGGAAGCATGTATTCAATGAACAAATTGCTGAAATTAATGGGCTTCAAATTATTTGTTTATAAATAAAAGTCTCGCTGAGCATGTGTGTTGAAAGTGTTAAATATGTGTGCTGCAATTCTTGTAAACAATTGTTGCTATTAACTAACATTTGTACACCTTTTCACCTTGCTTCACATGATTTGATGCTCGAAGAGGGTGACATGCTAATGAGTAACCTTGATTTGCCACAGAATCCTTGTACAGATACTAATTTGCAATCACCCACAGTTACTTCCTTATTAACTGTTTGTTTTATGTTATGAGTGAGGCCAGTATGTGTGGACGCATATGCATTTTTTTAGATGGAGTAAGCATGTGGACTACTGCGAGAAATCCATTCAAGAAGATTAAAGATTCAGAGAGATGAAGATAGATGTGAATAAAAGACACCCACCTTAAATAACCAACCTAGGTGACTACGATGATGAAGACGAGTCAAACTCCAGTGATGATGTGGAAGTTCTAGCTACACCTTTAGACAAGTCCAGGGGTGGTAGTATCTAACTCCTAAATTTGCTAACGTGTTTTTAAGGACATTAAATTATTCTAAAAAGCATTACCCCACCAAAATATTAAGTCAAGTTAAGCTCTTACACATCCAACATATTATACTGTCTAACCAGTAATAATACACACATGCCATATTGAATAGTCCACTCTGTGTTTTACTATCTTCTGCTAAAGAAGGGGACTGATGTACCCCAAAAATTAAATGTTGTGTTGTAGTGTTTTTAAATTGTGAGCTTTGAGGCCTACAGTTTCCTGGTAAGTGTGTAGGCCTTGCCCTTCTATTCTCCTTTCAATGTTTTATCTTTATGAAAGAACGTAAAAAAATTGCATTTTTTTAAATATTTTATTTTAGTTAAAATAAATTAAAACTGTAATTTATTTTTATTGATATAATGTTTCTTGTTTTCAAAACTTTGCTTGTCAAAAGTGACAGCTGCTAAACATATTGCCTTTCAAATCATATGTTTTGGCGTAGGGATACATTCTAGAAATCTAATAACTTTTCCGTAAACTTCCTACTGTTCTTTTTACCAAAATCAGACTTTATGTATTATATATCAATTGTTTGTTTAAAATCGATTAATGTATTTTGACATTCTCACTTTTAACTTTTACTTTTAAAAAAAAGTGTGTCAAAGTTGTTAGGTTTTTATCTCTTGTTATAATGTCAGGTCCTATTATATTCGAGACCATTTATTTTTCATTCAGAACACCTCAAAATGTTAGGTTCATATTATATTCGGGGCAATACGGTATATTTACAGTTTGCCTGCATTTAAGTGAAACAGAGAGATAATAAATTATTACCTATTTTGAATGTTGCCATTTTGTTTAGTTGCCAGTTTCATTGAGACCTAAGAATCGAAGTAGCGGGAATCTTAAGGTTAAGATCGATTCTTTCAGTAGCAGTAAGAATCGAAAGTATAGAATTTGATAGCCCTAACTTGTATTTTCCCCCCTAAGATTCACACACTCATATAATAAATATGCAGTAACATGAATTGCACAAATCTGTATCATGGCTACTTTATTTTTTTCAATTTGGGAATTCATAGCTAAGAGTGAAAAATATTTTAGTTGAAATACTCTTCATTTTCAATGTTCAAATAACAATACTGTATTGACCAGAAAATCAGCCGCACCTTTCCCCCAAAAACATCCTTTATAAAATCCTAGTGTAGCCTATAGATAGTACATAGCAAATGTTGTATCCTTAAGGACTACATGCATGTATCTCAATATATATATAAAGTTTATAATTTCCACAACAGGTGTTTTTTACTGCTTCAAAAGTGTATTTTAAAATTGTATGGACCTTGACTTTAAAAATAAAGTTTAACTTTAAGCCAAAATGGCTTACAAAATGAAATAGCCGAAGAAAAACAAATTTGCTAAGCTACAAGTAGAGACTTTTTGCTGCAGTCTGTTAGTTACATGAATAAAAATATGTTCAGTATTTATTTTTTTGTATAAAAATATGACCATTAAATTTTAATGTGATTTAAATATTATTTAATATGAGAAAACAATGGACACACGGCTGAAGGAAAGATATAAGCTTTCAATAGACTACTTACCTCACTTTTGAGGTCAGAATGAAATTACTATATTATTAAATAACATAGGTAATGATTAAAAACGTATATATCAGTGAATCATTAAGAATTAATTATGACAAAAACTTAAAAATCTTTGCAATAAAACATCTAAATAGTACAGACATTAGAAAGCTTAAGGATCCATTTTCAGAAATAAATATATTTTCTCCTTTCAAAGTGATCGTAATTTTAGGGTATGACTTATTTTCAGATCAATATGATTATTCATTATATAAAAAATAGCCTGGCACACAATACAGATTAAGTGAGTGGGCTTAAGTTACAGCAAGACAATTGGCTTAAGTAAGCAGAGTCCATGATTGTGTTAACACAAAAGAAAAACTATCAGATGACAGTCTAAGAGAACATTATTTTTAGGGACTGATGGCTTTTTGTGTGATAGTGAGAGTTAATAGTCAGGAATTGACTCACTAAGCAATGGTTTAAATTGTTAGGATTTTATACAATTCTCCTTCCTAAAAATATGTAAAAGCTAAAAGTTATTGAATGACCCTCACTTGGTGTAGAGCTTGACAAAGTCGTCTCCCCAGCATTCAGAGAGGCCGGACGAGTTGTGAGGGCACATGAGACTCCAGTCCTCGTTCTTCTCTACTCTCTCCATAAATAGGTCAGGAATCCACAGGGCATAAAACAGGTCTCTGGCTCGGACTTCCTCCTTGCCTGTGTTTTTTTTCAGGTCCAGGAACTCGAACACATCAGCATGCCATGGCTCCAGGTAAATTGCAAATGCTCCTGGACGCTAAAACAGCAAAATAAATATTTTTACTTTATTTGATTGTTAATTAGTTCAATTGGTATCATTAAAAACATGATATTAACATATAAAACTATTTTTTACCCCAATTATACAAAAAGTTGTGAAGGCTAAGATTAATTTTTGCAAATAAAGCTCTGTGATCTAGTGGTCAAATTAGCCTGGCTACAAATCTTGAGGTGCTAGGTTTGATTTTCAGCACTTCTAGAATGTGTCAGTGAAGTAGTAGTGGATCTGGAATGAGGTCAAACTCAACCTCGTGAAGACAAATGAGCTACTTAAATAAATAGGAAGTGGTTCTATTTTAGAGAACTTAAATTAAGGGCTGGATGGTTTGTTCTAAGCCAGTCTCAGCTCCTAAATATATAATAAAGTCATCAGAGGTGTGCATTGGTATGGTAAAATAAGAAAATATCTGGACTCTGCGAGTACTCGGATTCCGAGCTTCTAGCAGAGCTCATCATTTAAGCTTGAGATTGAAATATAAAGTGTTGTAGGCTCATCATTTTCGAGCTTTCAGCTGCTGTGCTTAATAATCAATTTTTAAAATGCAATAGTTAGCATAGGTTATTTAATTGAGATAACATTGGCATTTCCACCTATAAATCATTCGGTTACTGTTAAAAGTCAATATTAATTTTCACATTAATAACATAATACAGCTAAAACCACAATCGACCAGTAAATTTACTCAATATTGTCATCCATTTAGAATTATCCTTGATTGAAGTTGTTTACTTGTATTGCCATGACAAAGTTATAAATTATTATTATTATTAGCACCGCGTCTTACTACCCGTTCGGGTTACACGCACTTACGCTAATATGTAATGGTAGGGTGATTGTGAGATGAAATGAAGGACCTACAGTTTAACGTGGAATCCGAACCACGGTGGAGGCCTGGCATTCCCCACATTCACAAGATATCTTGTCAGAGGTGAAGGAAGGGTTTGGTAATCAGATAAATCTTTGCCGGGACCGAGGATCGAACCCCGGCCGCCAGCATAGAAGTCTGACACCTTACCCCTAGACCACCAGGTCTCCCACACAAAGTAATAAAAATAGCCAAATAGATTAATAACTAAATGAATGATTCTTTTTTACTTTTTTTACCAGGTCACTTTCTAAAATAAAAATTTAACATCAAGAATATATTATTATATATTAAATGTTTTCAAACTTAAGATATTTAAAACTCGTATTAAAGAATACATTTAGCTACAAAACTAGCACTAGTTTAGTTACCACTTTGTTATAGAATTATGTTGGTTAACCCGTATAAAATCAATGTTGATATTTATTGCAATACATATTTTAGCAAACTTACTAAATTTATAATAAAAAGCCTTTACTATTTCATATTGTTTGCTATAAATATTATTTTATTGATATTATTTTTAATTTTAAAGTATCTGCATCAACTTTTATAAGCATTAAAAATTGAAGTAAATTTCTCAGTAAAATAATGTCTAGCAAGAGAATGTACAGTGTGCATGTGAAACTGCGCATAGAGGAATGGAAATGGAACAGAAGATGTGATCATGTATGATTACACTAAGAAATAATAAACGAAATATGAAACTTCAAATTAATAAATGTTTATGATTCTTATGTTTTCTTATAGGGTAAATCAAATTACTGAAGCATATTTTGGGGAAATGTTAGTTTAATCAGGATGGCAACAAAACATATTTTACAAAATTCCCTGACTTTTCCAGGCAACATTTTTCAATTTTCCCTGACTACATTTTTCCAGTTTTAATGGTGGATGATGATTTGTTTGATTCATTATTAATCATATATTAAAAAAAGTTTGTATCTTATATGGACTTAATCAGTCCACGTTGGGCGGCAACTAAAATGCTAGGTGGTCAATATAGCTCGTATGTGGGCTCAAACCAAGAATATATTTTTTTACGTATATTTTAATGCCAGTACTCCAATAAACTATTTCTTTGATTGAAAACAAAATTGTAAAAACTAAGGAAATTCACTATAAAACATAAGGGTAAAAACACACCTAGTGTAAATGGCTAAGAAACATACTGGCCAAAACAAAAATTAATTTCTCAGCTTATACCAAACTTTCTTTTAAGATACTAACTATTCATATTTAAATCCTTTAATATACAAGCCAGTTTTAGTATTTGATTCAGATTCGGATCATGTGCCATGTCGTCTGCCACATGTCTCCAGTTCACTTCTTTAAACTCCACGTCCCTCTGCGCTTGGTACATCCATCTCGTCCGTGGTCTTCCAATAGGTGTTTTATCTTTCTCCTTACTCTGTAGCGCTTTCTTTTAAATTATATCTAAGTTTTTTGGTTCTTTACCCTATCTCTCCTTGCTACTAGCCAAAACAAATGTCTCTCACCTTGTTTCCCCCTTGATCAACATATCTCGCCGTGTTGTTGTACACTCGCAGCATTGGGACTATCCCATTGGATGTACCATTTGTCCCGGCGATGTAGCTTCCAGTTGCACGAATGCAATGGATGTTAAGACCAATCCCCCCTGCAGACTTGGAAATTAGTGCACACTGCTTAAGTGTGTCATAGATTCCTTCAATGCTGTCATCTTTCATTGTTAACAGGAAACAACTGGGGAAACAAATTTGCACATGTAGTAGGGGTGTGCGAAGTCCACTTTTTCAATTTGAAGCAAACTCAACTCGAATATATGAAATATTTTTTAAGTCAAATCAAAATTAAAATATTTTATTTTCGTTGTTTTATGTTTAAAAAAAATTATTATATTAGTATTATTTAAATTATTTTATAAACTAAAATTACTCAGAAAATGTTTTATTACACAATTGTTTGTAATATTTCATATTAATCTGACAAATAAAGTTACTATCACTACATGCAGTTCAATTTCTTTAAAAAAATCTAGTATAAATATTATTTTGTAATGTACAATACAGCTCAAAATGGCTATATTTGAACATAAATCGAGTATTTTAACTGTCAAGGCTGATGTTTGTTTCAAAGCCAAGTCGAAGCTTCGCACACCCCTAAAATGTATTAACAAATCTCAGCCTGAGATGGTATAGTCTTATAATGAGGTTGGAAAAGGAATGCAAGAAGGACCAAGAAAACAATGAGAGCAGCATACAACAGCAAGTGTATGAATGAGAGAAGAATGGAAGCATATAAAGGAGAAAGAATGGAAGGAAAAAGGAAGATGGAGGCTAACGGTATGCGAAGCTTCAAAACTTCAACTTGGCTTAAAAACAAACATCAGTTCTGAATTCGCTTTGAAAAAAATTCTGGCTTGGAAGATTCACCAATAAAAACATTGACAACTAAAATTCTTAATTTATGTTCAATGACCACCATTCTGAGCGGTTTTATACATTACAAGTTAATATTCATATGGAAAAAATCTGAAGTTAATGAATTGCATTTTGTGATAGTTGCTTTATTTAGGACTATATTAAGGACTGTAAATAGTGCACACAGGCTTACTGAAAGCTTAGTAAATTATCAATAAAATTTTAGTTTACACTTACATCGTGGAGTTTATATTATTTTGCAAACTTCACAGATGCATGTATTTTTATTTGCAGTTCTCTGATAATAATTATGAATTAAATTCTGTTTTCGTTTCCCACTTTCCTTATCAGCCATTTTGAATAATAAAGAGAATGCAAAGAAGCTATGAAAAACCTTTGTGTCAAAATGCACTTGTAAATTTGTCACAGATAATTCCAAAGAGATGGAATACTAAGGACTAAACATTTGGCACGATGTACTGATCGCCTCTTTTGAAAGGTAACCAGTAACACTTATTGAGCTTAGTGAAAAGTTTATATATATAATCCCTCCTTACTCAACTTAGCCAAGACTGAAAGAGAGCGTAAGTTACTAATTAATCAAAACAAAATGAGGTTAAGAGGGTTACACAAAACACGTGGTTTCCCACAGGGATCTCTAAATCATAATCCAGTTACAAAAAGGACTTTAGTATTTATTACGAGACAAAAAATTAAACACATTTTATAAGGTTAATTTAAGGCAAAGGAGAACAGATTTACATTTACTACATTACCAATTTGTTAAAAGGATTTATAGAAGATGTCTCCAGTAGAAGACCAGAAAACAAAAAATAATATTAATAAAGACCAAGAAAATAGTCTTCAACCATCATACCTAATCTCCTGTTTGATTATATTTTAAATTGCGTGGTATATAGGATGCCGACAGATACAAAACCATAACATAAAAAACTCAGGTCTCATGATTGACAAATTTAGCGTTACATTACAATACAAAAAGCTACAAAATAATAAAAACCTAAAAGATCATAATAAAAAAAAATTACACGGAAACTTTACCTCGTAATACCAAAACAAGAAATAAACAAAAAGGAAAAAGACAACATGTTAAATTTGAACCGATTCTCCAATCAAGTTTAAAAAAAGGAAGAAAACAAAATTTTACGTCTAACTTTAATTGGATCCAAAAGGCGAATGGCCGAGTTAACGGCGTCATCTCCCTGAACAGGAAATCGTGATTTTTGGTGAGGCCAATCAGCGACAAGTTCGCAAGATAAAAAAGGACCAATAGCATTATAGTTGAAGACTTGACATTTTTAAAATACAAGGTATAAAAAAACATTATCATCATCATAAAAAAAGGTACAAAGAGATTTAATTACCTAGCAAAGATTGAATTAATCATTTATAAAAGATTATTAAAAACTTTAGTTCCACTAATTCTCATCCAGATCGCCACCTATTCCGGAAATAGAAACTACTCCTAAATTTAAATTTTGTCCGACAGACTTCGCTACTTGCTACTAATAGGAGCTTCAAGGTCTATAGAAATTGGGTCAGTTTATAATTAACAGTACAGAGAACTGGGATGATAGCACAACTAAAACGCTTTCTCTGCTTCATACTAGTGACCAGTAAAAGTATTTTTTTTATTTTTTACAAAATAATGTTGGCGACAGTGAATATAATATATTAACGTTTACTTACCCACTTTTGATCTATGCTTATGTAGTGGTTGTTAAATTAATAGGTGTTAAGATTCTGTTTAGTAAGGGTTTTAAAACTACCAAATATTGAAAAACATAATAATTAGAAAGGTAAAATTAAATCGTTTGATATTTTATCAAAGTTTGATCCTTCCTTCAAAATTTTTTGAATATGCGAATGTTATTATAAATGTCGAAGCCGAAGGAGATTTTACCTTCGACTTTTCAATTAGAGTTAGCTTCAAATTGAAAAAGTAGACTTCGCACACCCCTAATAGAGGCACTTTAAAAAACAGACCTGTCCAAAGGCTGGAAATAGTTTATAACAGTGATGACAAGCAACAAATATATAAGCTTCTTTAGAGTATCCAGTCAAACCATATTCTAAAATTCCCTGACTTTTCCAGGCTTTCAAGAGCCAATTTACAATTTTTCCAGTCCCTATATTCTATATTACAAACACTATTTTATTAAGATCGTAACTCGATGCAATACTATTTTTAAACACACACACACTCTGAAATTGTAACACTCTATGAAGGGTTACAGCCTAAAGTGATGGGCTCTTGGTTAGAGCGATCTCATATTGAGACAGGGTAGACTTAGAGCGATCTCATATCGAGACATTAAAATATGGCTTTGCACAAATAAAGTTTAAAAAATAAAGACTCAAAGTAGAGGGTGAAAAGCTGGCACACAAAAATCCCCGACTTTTGAGAATTAAAATTAGTATGTTCAACTGTGTTAAAAGAGAGTGTGGAGTGTAGTAAATCATAAAAAAGTGTAATTTTAAATAGTGTAAATGAAATTTGAGTATTTTTTTAATGACTATGTGAAAATTCCAGAAATTTAATTAAATTCGCCAACTTTTCCGTTTCCCAGGTTACTGGATACCCTGTTCTTTAGGGCCGGTCTTATGAATACAGGATAAATAATGTTATCAGGAGGTTAAAGTTAGCGATCAGATAAAGGTTATCAGCAACTTTAATATTTTACACGTATTATGAACTGAATTTATCTGCAGGTATAACTATCTGTAATATCTGTAAGCACATTTTTATGCAGAAAACACTGCTGCTACCACTAAAACCCGGCTAGAAGCTACAAAGCTAAACATTTGTTGACTAATTGTGGCTAAACAAGTGCAAAGAAAGAGATGGTGTCACGTGGGTGCAGAAGCTAGATTGTCTTTCAAATACTAATTTATTTTTCGGTGTCTGCCAAAATTTGGACATTATTTGGGTATGTTTACAACATTTCATTTATTGTACTCACATTTTAATCATTCGTTCTTAATATAGCTATAACTCTACTAATAGTTTGTTGGTTTTTATAAAGGTGTGAATTAAATGTTCTAGCTTTATACATACTGTAATAGGTTAGATCCTAATTTGTGGTAAAAGTTACTGTATCTTTGATTAAATAAACTGGTATTTTGATATGATATAAAAAAAAAATTTGGGAGGGAGAGTAGGTCTGAAAATTATAACAAATCATCTTGAATATTACTACAAATAGAAAAATAACACAACAAAATATTACCATATTTGTGTTAAAATTAGTGTTTAAATGTGTGTGCAGGTGACTACTTCTACTATAGAAAACATAAGAAAAGAAGCAACCTTTGTGACACATTCTTCTTTTTTCATCAGGTGGGCTTTCTTCATTTAATTTACACTTATTTTATTTTATCAATTTCCATTATATAAAATTATTTAGCCTTTTGGGCCACTCCATTTTTAAACAGATTAATACTAATCCCTCTTTCCCTAGGTGGGCTTTCTTAATTAATTTTACACTTTAATCAGTTTATTTTTATCAATTTCCATTATTATAAAATTATTTAGCCTCTAGGCCACCTCATTTTCAAACATATTAATACTATAGAACTTTTAGGAAACCTTTTGTTTTGACAAGCAAACAAACCATAATATAAGTCTGCATGCAAGAGCTTGACTAAGTGAATGCTTATTGGACACTAGTATAGGTTTGCTTGCGTCATCATAGGTTAAAAGGCGGAGCGAGTGTGCTCTGGACCATACTACTGGTCCACTAAGCATTCATTAACATTCTTCAGGGTTCTTACACACATATGAAACATAAATTTAAGGACTTTTTAAGGACCAAAACTGTTATTTCTCGTACTGCCAAAAGCTACACACATCAATAAAGAATTATAAACCGTAACAAATTTTTAATAGATGGGAAACAATAACTTTCACCAAATTTAACAAATAGATAAGACTATAAAAATAGAAATCTAACTTTGTTGTCACTTACTTCACTCTCCTTGGTTTATTGGTTAGTGCAGTCATTCTATATTCCATTCACGGTAGGAATTACTTCTCTGAAAGGTCTTTTTTCCTACCAATATCCTACTATATAGTAGATTTATGGTAGGGAAAAAGGCCTTTCAGAAGTCCATTCCTACGGTGAATGGAATATATATTCAGTATTCCACAAGATGAATATGGATTTCATAATTTAACAATGTTTTCTGCTGGCACATGCTTTTCATTTACGATATTTTATATACAGGAGTCTAAGCATGAATGTTTGTACTAACCATAATTAAAATATCAGTTTTTTATAGATCCTAGAATCAGCAGAACGAGTAACAAATAGATTAAACAAAAAATATCAGGCCAAATAACATTTAAATGTTTTTATATCCATTTAACCTATCAGATAGCTGCTTGTTGATGTCAGCCAGTGGAGCAGTTTTTTCTCTTGCTGTTCTTCTGAAACTGATAAGACTTCGACACAAATGTTAGATTTCCTGTTGTTTCTGCTTGCTCTGACAGTCTATCAGCAGATTTGGTAAGAGTGTCTACATCAGCCTGAAGCCTTTGTTCTTTTGCTTTGAGTCCATCTATTTCTTCTGTGAAACTTTTCCCTTTTGAATTCTTCTCTGCAGTTTCTTTCCCTCTTCGATTCGCCTCCAAATAACTTTGCCACTTTTGTCGTGCACCAGCAACTGAAATAACCATGTCTTTGGTGATTTCAATATTAGTAACACCACCAACTGATGCAATTTGTTGACAAATTATTCGCGGTGCAATGAGTGTGCGCTGTTGCATATTTTCCACTTCTATTTGCTTGTTTACAGAAAAACATCTCTCAACTGCTGTTTGACCATGTGATAGAATAAGTAACATTTTCATCACACACTACAATTTGTCATATTTTGTTCTAGGCTTTGCACAAGCACATAACAGTGACTCCAAACGGTTTGTCCCAGGCTTAAAATTTTGAAATTCAGAAGAAAAGCCAAACTCTGCTAATAAATTCTTTATATGATGAAATTAATGCATCACATTCAGTTTCCTGAAGTCTTTTAGCCTCTACTAGTATCTTAAGCACTGACAAAAACTTGGTTGCACAGTTAGTAGCCACATTCATATCTCGAGAATCCATAAAACTAAGGTTTCTCACAATTGAGTACTGCAATGGGAACTTAAGCAATATTTTCTTTACTGTTTCAATAAGAAAATCATGACATTCCATTCGCACTCTAAGAACATCCTCTTCTTTAACAATCTTTTTGTGGAGCAAATTCTTGACTCTGTTTTCTGCAGAGAATCCCAAGTTTATTTTGTATTATATTTGGAAGAAGGTATAGGAAAGGTGGATAGAAACATAGAAAAGGAACAAACACAATATGGCTTTTACAATGAAAAGAACAACACAGTTCACACTTCACACCGCTGCCAATGGACAAAGAGGTAATGGATGTCTCTTAAAGAAAATTGATCGTCACCACCCAACCCCCCGACCTAGGTTTCATTCTATCGAAACTCATCAGGGAGGAGTGTGAAACGTGCAACACAACTTCCTAAAAGAGAAAACCAAAATACACGAAAGAGGAGAAAAAGGAAAATGGTAAAGAATGATAGGACACATAGATAGGAACATGTAAAAGGTATTTATTTTGGTCACTGGCAGCTGGTTCTTTTTTTTTCCTACTTCAACTTTAACCAGTTTGTTACTGGTAGTAGCTTTATTTATTTCATCTTCTTTAATGAATCTCTCAATTAAGTTTCTAAGCATTTTCAACATGTCTCTTTCCAGAAATGGAAGCATTGGCGTATCAGTTTGGTACATTGTCAAAAAAGGTTCTACTTGTTTTGCAATTGACTGAAATATTAATAGCTTTATATAGGAGTCAATGCATCACTGGTCGCTTCTTTCACAACTGTAAAGGATTTGGTGTTTGGATTGGGAAGTTTGTTGTCAGTAACTAATTGCACATATTTAGTTACATGAGGCCACATTTCAAGAGCGCGTGTTACAACAGTTGAATTTTCAACCCACCTTATGGCACAATTTTTTTTGGGAAAGACACTGCTACTTTCATGTAATCTTCTCTTCTCGCTGGTGTGTCCTTAAGTAAGTAATAGAGGCTGGATAAAACTCGCTACACATCCCAGGTTGATAATGAGCCATGCTTAAAAGCACTATGAATTATATGAACCCACAACTGCCGGTATGAATTACTGCCATGTTTGTGTCTCTCTTCAATTGATCACACACCAGGTCATAAAATTTCCAATTGACAATTGGACCATCCATGGATAGTTGCAGTAGAGACTGTTTTGGAAGACCAATTTCAGAAATCAACTTTTCAAAGGAAGTGAACATATCTTCTGCAGTAGCTTGGCCCAGGAAATCTGAATGGATGTAACAAGACTGCACTTTATCTGCTTCCCAGTGGCGAATATGGTAATCTGACTGCTTCTCCTGAAGCTTTCATCAAATAACAACACATATGAATCTTGTTTCTTAAGCTTCTCCATGAGTGCAGACTGAAAATAAGGAGCAATGTCAAAACATATATATGCACATTTTGTCTCTCCCAATGAAAAACTTTTTGCAATTCCACTGTCGAAAAACATTTTTTTAAATAATAGTCCAATATCTTTGCATGATTTGTATGAATAATGACTGCTGCATACTTTCAAGGCCCAAATTAATTTCGGCCTTTAGAGTTTCCTGTCCAGTTAAGAAGGAGCTTACTATCTGCTGTCCTTGTGGTAGTGGTTCTGAATCAGGAGCCGCAAAACTCAAAATTGCTCTAGTTGTGTAGCACGAAGAAAATAGTGAGTTCCTAAAGGGGTTTTTTACATGCAAGACTACAATGTTTTTCCCATTCATGTGACTTGTTAAAGCAGACACCCCCATTTTGGCAATGTGAAATACTGAAGAGCATATGCTACATCTGGCTTTGTTCCTGACTGGCACTTTTACAAGCCATTTATTAAATTTGGGGTTATGTAACCACAAATCATTGAAAGTACAATTCCCCGGCATATCGCCAAGTAAATAAAAACAAATCAAAGGGCGTTTTGCCTTTACGTAACACACAGTATTAAAAGTTACAACAAAAAGCCATTCAAGAATAATAAAACAATGGTTTATTTATCCATGGCAGATTACTTGCTATCACACTTTAATAAAACTTTCGTGTGAAAATAAACACAGCGGTAACGAAGCAAACTGAACCAGTACTTAAGGATTTCCATAGAAATAAAACGCATTAAGATAAAACAAACTACACAGCTACCATCTAAACACAAAATTTCACGGGATGTTTACAGACACCATGATGGCGCAGCCATAGATAATAGCGTTATAGAATGGCAACTCCCTGTAGTATGGCTAGAACAGGAATTTGAGCGCTAAGATGGTTGAAAGATGAACTAATAGCTATAGGTGGGCATTTTAGTGCTAAACTATAACTATAGGTACTTAAAAGTGTTAATAGGTAGTCGCAAATCTTCAAAGAATTATTACAAATGATGATTTTAAAGCAACTTATAAAAAACTGGCAATTGCAGAGGAATTGAATTTTTAAATATAAGAAATTAGAGAAAACGATGTATTTTGACAGTAGCGCTAATGTGTTTGCCAGAGAAGTTAACACTGTTTCTCCTTGCTTCTATAGAGATCACAACCTATGGGTTGATAACGCGATAAGATAACAAATAAAACAAAAGAAGCGTGAAGAGTAGCGGAGAGTAAAGTAAATAGCAGACAACAGCTAACGCTTGATCAAAGAGCATGCGCTAGATATTTCATGTTCCAGCACATCTTAAATCACGATCTTTAAAACCTTTTCAAAAATTAATATTGAAACCTGGAAATTCCAGGACTTTTCAAGGCCCTGAGTAATTTAAGGACTTTTCCAGGCCTTAAACAGACACACATTAAAATTCCAGGTCTTTCAAGGACCGTACAAACCCTGATTCTTGCATACCGCCCTGTGTGTTGTAACCTAAAACCCTAAGCCTCTGAATAAATTCAGAAGTTGATGACTTAATTATTAGAAAATTATTTTACCTTGACATTTGAGGCTTTGGTGTGGCTGCGCCAAATAGTGTCGGTGAAGCATGTGTAAAGTATCGTTCCGAAAGAAGGTTGTAAGTTTCTATGGCAGAATCAATATCCTCACCATGGATTCCAACAGCTACTCTCATCAACATGTGTTGGGGACGTTCCACAACTTCCCCATCGATGCGCAGAAGGTAGGATCGCTCCAGTGTCTGTAGCAGTGATTGTAATCAAACAGTGGTCTTATTTGCTAAATATATTTGAGCCCAACAAATAAATAAGATAACATTATAGAAAGATTAATCACAAACAAAAACCCTAACCCATTTTTACACACCTCAATATTTCAATGATTTCATTACATCTTTCTCAGGAAACAATGGTAAAACAACTGTCAGTCAGTCTTACTGTTACTTCCTAAGGAAAATGTAAAGAACGCATCGCAATATTGAAGTGCGTGTCAATATGGGAAGGTGTTTTACTTTTATCTGTGCTTTATTTTTCTACAGTTCTATCATATTTATATGTTACATATTATAAAATTAAATATTACACATTAGATTTTGCTGTTTAGTTAGTTACTTTAGTCAGAGTTAAAAGTATAATAAGACTATTTGAGAAAGTTGTTGAATGGTGGGGATACTGGTGAAAAAACGATAACAGAACTAGGAAAATGAAATATAGGCGGAGGAAGAGGAAAGAAGGAAAAATAAACTAGAGGAAAAGAGTGGGTAAGAACATAATCAACCAGTCAAATAAACAAACTTCAACCCATTTGAAAAAGCATAAATTGGCAACTAAAATTGGTCATTTTGATTTTAAAATGTTTTAGTGGCAGTGTGATAACCATGAGTAAATCACAATATTAAATATAAGGAAATGTGCCACCATTCACTAAAAGGGGGTGGAAAACTATGTATCTGGCTTGAAAGTTATAATACATACCCATAAGCCTGACAATACAAAAACCTGTGTTACAAGATAGTTATTTTACCTAGCCCTTTCAATAGCTATTTTTGTCAGTGTCTGATGACCCAATCATCATCATCATCATTATGAACTGTTTCCAGCCTGTGGCCAGGTCAGTTTAGTAAAATGCCTTCATATTCCTGTCTTTTCCCCACTCTTCCTCCCTTACTCTATAGTCCATTCTCCTCCTCTCACCGACACACTTGCTGTTATCCATTCTTCCTCATTTTTCCTTGGCAATATTCATTAATCAAGCTGTTGGGTTGAGAATGAGTAAGGTAGAATTCCAAGGAAATATACCTGCATTAGTGTGGATAAACAATTTTGTGTATACTCTGGAAGAGTTAAAACTCTCCTGACCTAGCCAACAGCAAATCAGACAAGGGTGACATCTTATTCCACGCACTCACCAAAGCAGGTCAGCATAGAAGTAATATAGTGACTGGGTATAATAAACCCATATACATATTCCATACCGTATAAATGATTGGAAAACACTACCTATCAGCAAACCAAAAAACTCTAATACTGTGATCAACCTCTCTATCAGGCAATGTACCTTAAAACCAAAGTAGTTGTAGTTAAAATCTCTATCATAAATGATTGACGAATTCAGCCTTTCAGCGTTCCTCTTGATAATATCATAATGGTAGTCAGAGATCATCGGTGAGAGTTTCCCAGTCACCTTATCCACCATTTTGTACAAATCCTCCATCACATCTAGAAGTTTCAAGTCAAACTAAGAATTAATAGGTAATAATGTTAGAGTTTAAAATATAGCTTTTTTTTAGTTAAATGAGAAATTAAGATTAAAATAAAATTTGAATCCATGTAATTAAAAATAGTACCAACATATGACCAGTTTTTGGAAGTAAACCTTTATTTATTAGTTTATTTTTAATATTTAAGAAAGTAATAAATACTTTTTTTTAAACTGAAGCTAGCCATATTTACTAAAATGTAGCCTAACTTGAATATCCATATTAAATTATGCTCAATACTAAAAAAATGAAAATATTTACATTATTTCTTTTTTAACTATGTTGTCTTATTTATTTATAAAAGAACACTAGACAGACCTATTCAAAATTAGTTTAGTATTTTTTGGGGGAGGAAAGCTATGGGGCATCAAGATGAATAACTAGAGTAGCCTACATCTCTTATATATAACTATGTAATTAAAAACAAGTCCGAATGTATATAAGGCAAGNAAAAAAAAAAAACATTCCTCTATAATAGATTTTTTTCATCACCATGCCTCACATACATTCAGACTTGTAGGCCTAATTAATTAGATTTTTAACTTAATGTGTTAGGAAAAGACTCAGTGATGGTATTTATGGATGTGGAAAAGGCTTACAAGAGCAAGGATAGAAATAAAGTTTGGAAAACAATGGAGGAGATTCAAGTGGAAAGAGGAGTTGTAAGGAGAAGGAAAATAATTAATGAGGATAACAGGAGTTTGTGTTAAGATGGAGAATGGAAGGACATAGTATTTCCAAGTAAAAAAATTGAGTGAAGTAGAGGAGTGCCCTTTCACCGTTACTATCTGTAATCAGGGTTGCCACTATTTTCTTATTACCAAATTCCCTGTGTTTTCCAGGTTTTCCAGAGGAAATTTTCATTTTTCCAGACACCTAATAGATATTATAAATATAATTATGAAGGCATTTAATTTTGTTTTAAAGAAAATTTAAAAATGAAGAGTGGTAATTGTCATTGGAAGCATGTTTTATTGTGCAAGAGAAACACTTATTTAAGAATTATTTGGAAAAAGGATGAGAAATTAATGAAATATTTTCTAGAAGGAAAAATTAGTTATATTTTCTGTCTACCCTAAATGGAATGAAAAAAAAAAAAGGAAATACCAAAAATACAATTTTGAGTTTAAATATGGTTAAACAAAAAAAAATAATCTTAAAGTTGGAGGTACTATTTATGTATGACTGATTATGTGTGAGTATGTACTAAATGTAGTCCATTTCACAGGGGGTGGGTGAGGTAGGGTAACTATGAGCAGACACAAACACAATCGGTCATTTTTACAATATACTAGCAGGCTGGAGGCAATATTTTCATAAACTTTTCACTTTACAGTATACTCCATTTTGTTATCGTGGCCACGGCAGCAACCAGGTAAATCCACCTTTGCTAAATCGGAAGGTGACTGTAGTAAAAATGTTAACACCCATAAAGATAAAAACAGACAATATTGACACCTTGGCAGTTTAAAAAAATTATAAATAGCAAAATTGTAAAATAGGTAGGGTACAGTCTTAAAACATCACGCTACAAAAACAATAATCTGGGATACTTACCTCTTTCAAAAGGAGTAATCTTTTTTAAACAAGACAAATAAGTTTAACACACCAAATTCCAAAGAATGAATTCATTCGACTGGCAGGAGAAACACGTGCCAGCAGCATGGGCTTGATGAAGTTGGGGGATGGGGGTGGAGGAAACGAGACATTTGTGTTATTGGCGGGAGTGAGTGGAGGAAGCTGAAAAGGCGCGGCATTTGCCGAACGAAAACAAGTCGTCTCAGTTG
This sequence comes from Timema shepardi, assembly GCA_902151425.1. Lineage (NCBI taxonomy): Eukaryota > Metazoa > Arthropoda > Insecta > Phasmatodea > Timematidae > Timema > Timema shepardi. The sequence goes on along the minus strand of CABFVX010002595.1, from coordinate 82,813 downwards.
CACTCAGGACTTATCTCAAGCTGATGAGGTGCCGGTAAGCATAGTCATAATATGAGACGTGTTCCAATCAGACTGCTCAATTCTCCAGTTACAAATTTTAGTCTATATTATTCCTACTAGTTTAAGCTTGCAAGCACTGTATTGCCCAGTTTCCCTAACAAATTCCAGGAAATTCTAGCTTTTTGGTGAAATTCCCTGTGTTTTCCCGGTTTTTTCCAGACACAAACAAATTCCCTGTCTTTTCCCGGTTTTCCCTGTTTTCCAGGTGCGTGGCAACCCTGGTAATGGTAATGGAAATGGTTTTAACAAAGTGGCAAGAAAACTCGGGGAAGAAAGAATGAAGGCCATGATGGTATAGGGGGAGAAGGAAGAGGAAGTACAGGAACTGCTACAGGGATGGAATGAGGATGTGGAAGAGTGTGGAATGAAAATTAGAATGTCAAAGGGTGAAGTGATGGTAATGACAAGGAAGAGAATAAGGCCTAGTAAAGTGTGTGAGAGACCTGCTATGGAGAAGAGAAATGCCCTTAATTTGTTAGGTAGTGTTGTACAGGGTGTACTTTGTGCCTATTGTTACATATGCAGCAGAAACATGGATAGTGAATAAAAGAAAGACTAGAAAAGTGGAGGCTATGGAAATAAAGTCTGTGAGGAGCATGTTAGCTGTCACAAGGAGAAACAGGATTAGGAATGAAGTTATCTGGGAAAAAGTGGGGTACAGGGACTACATGAGATAGAAATGATAATCATGTAATGAGGATGAAGGGGAAGATGCCAAAGAAAATTTAGAAACTAAGTGTGTAGGGAAAAGATTGCAATGGAGGCCAAGAACGATATGGGAGCAGCAGATAACAGAAAGTGTTCAGGTGAAAGGAGAAGAATGGAAGAAATTAAAGGAGGTAGGATAGAGAAGGATGGAGGCATTTTACTGAATTAACCCGGCCATAGGCTGGAAAAAATTAATAATAATAAATGTGGTTGAGATGAGATGGGTAAAATTTACAGGAAGTTTAGTTTATTTTAGAAAAAAATTGACTTCAGCTCAACTATACACCTGGCTGAGATTCAAACTTCAATCTCTCTTACACGCTTGATCAGACTACATGAGCATGACATTTTATCCATCTGCCCACTGTTGAATCAATTTAAATAGCATAATTGTTTTTGGGTCTAACCTCAGAACCAATACAGTGTATTCTGTGAGTGTACAATTGTGTGACACATGTTTAGTGTTTTCTGAAAGGCCTCATAAGATGATTGTGCGAAAGAGATATTTATTTTAATGCAATGTCTGTGTAGTCTATTATTATCGTGTGATCTTTTCAGTAATACATAATTAACTGATACAGGTGAGAATGTTTGTGATATTTGTAGAATTCAAAGTGCAGTTTCTATACAAAGACAGGACCTAGAATCTACCATAATTGAGGGAAGAAAACTTATCAATAAACATTCAAACTTAGCGTCAATCATCAAGTACACCAGCTTTAGGCAGAGAGAAGACAGCTCTATAACTCACCACTGAAGGTTTTTTTGGTCTCCTTGTGTAGGTTTGACACAGCGATTCTAGCAGCAAGGACAGCATAATCTGGGTGTTTGGTTGTCATTGTGGCGGCAGTTTCAGCAGCCAGGTTGTCCAGCTCGACGGTTGTGACACCAGAATATAGTCCACTTATAACTTTCAGTGTAATGGACGGCTGGTATATGAAAGGAAAAAAAGTATTTCTGTTTTGATGTATGACTACTGCATGAAAAGTTTCTAGAACTTTAGGACATAATTATAGTGAGCTCCTAACTATTAATTTTTTCAACATATTCATACTTCAAGATGATGTAAGACTTTATTTTAGGAACTTATCGATAATAAAATGTATTAGCTTTCATGTTGTCAATTATGATTTATTTAATATTTGCAATGCAGTTAAATACATTAGAATAATCCCATTCCAACAACAAATGTTGTACTACCTAGACTTGATAGGCCTAGTAAAGATAGCCTGGTTGCAAAAAAAAACAACCTCTTACATTAATTATTGTGTTCCTTTAACATGGTGTCTACTAAACTTGGCCAATAAAATCCTCGACCTTTTCCCTGATCATTTCCTAAAATTCCCAACTTAAAAGTATGTCACTTCCTTCTAACTCACCGCCCCCTCCCCCCCTCGTTTTTCTATTAATATTTTTTAATAATGATAATAAGTTTTAAAATTTGAATTAAAATTGATTACTAGGAATTAAAAACATATTACACAGCTACAAACAAAAAAATGACATTATAATTTACTGATTATTGTATTTCATATTTTGAGTAAAATATCATTTTCCCAGATTTTTATTGCGATTTACGAAATTCCCGACTTATTCCCGTTTTTTCCCCGATCACTTCAAATTCCCAGCTAATTCCCGTTTTCCCTGATTTTCCCGAATTGTAGACACCCTGTTTAATTAAAACTCAACATATGCCAATAATACATGTTGATGTGGCTTTAAGCTCCATGTAAATTAACATTTATTAATACTACCATTAAAAACTTAATAAACAATACAAGCCTTCTTACAGGATCTACAAAATCCTTGCTTAGACCATAGCATAATTTCTGAATCCTTGAAGTGATTTTATCAAAATGGACTTCTTCTCTTCGTCCATCTGAAAAAGTTAACAGGCAAAAAATTAAAATATAAATGAATGAAATGTACCATTATCAAAATTCAGAATACTAAAAATACTGTACCATTCTTTTTATTTTTGGCTTAAATTTTATTTGTGGGTTCATGTTAGATATAACATTTGTATTGAGTACTAAACTCCCCCACCCCCACATTATTATTTTCAACACACATATTGAAGAATCATCATAGACTCTACCATAAAATATGCGTGACTATCAACATTTTTATGAGGAATAAATTAAATTTTCAAAATAAAATATAGCCTATGTTACTCGCTGATAATGTAGCTTTATATTGGTAATTTTTTTTAATCAGTCCAGTAGTTTTTGAGTGTATCCATTACAAACAAAAAAACAAAAAAATCAAATCTTTCCTCTTTATAGTATTAGTATAGACTTAACCTTGGTTTAAAAATTACATATTTATTTAAAAATCAAGGTTTGTGTATTAGGTTATGTGTTTTCAACAAATGTTTGGTTTCTGAAGACTATTTGTGGGGGGATTGGCTGACATTATTCATGTAGGATGGAATCGTTATAAAATAAACTATGAGGACAACCAAATTAATATTGATATAGAGCTATAAAACCAATGTTAAATATTAACATCATTATTTAGTGGTAAAAATTTTTATCACAGAAAATTCAGGAGTTAGCTACTATTAATAATATGTGCAGTAAATCGAAATTGTGTAAGGCAAAAATTGAATAATCAGGTTTCCACTATTTTCTTACTTGCAAGTTTCCTGCTTTTTCCAGAAGGAATTTCTATTTTTCCAGCCTACTTGCATTGAAGTATAAAATAATTTAATTTTACATAACACTGACAAAAGTCATGTAATGAATGTTTAGAGCAGGCCAATTTACCTCGGTATTTTCCAGGTTCTCCATCAACTTAAGATGCGCTCTCAGAAATTCTTAAATAATTTTTAATCTGGTATGTACAATCTTTCCCTCCCAACATAGCTTTATATTTCCTCCCACTGTCACTAATTCTGCACCAAATTCAAGTACACTATCACCTACACCAATGGTTATACAGTTTCAAACATCACACTTGTAATAGATTGGATTTTCGGTGACAGGAAGTCAGTCTTGGATTTGGTTTTTATGTGATCTATCAGTATACTTTTCCTATCTTCCCCTTGCTAACGCTAAATGGTTTTCCAGTCTCCTTCCAAGCAAACGTTGTTACAGTTCCTCTATAATTTAACTTCATAAGAATACTGGTAGATAAATGTGGATAGCCCAAACGGGAACTAGGTAAGAGGTGATACTAAAAATAAAGTTAAACAGGACATGTGTGAGGGTAGAGAAACTGGACAAAAGTGGTTGGAGGGGCTTAAAATGTTTCCCCTCAAACAGGACACTTTGAATGTTTATCTAGAAGAGAAGAATCAATAGTACCGGAACCTTATTTCTGTAAGGTGAATGGGGGAAGTTAAGAGTTTCCTCCAACTAAAAGAGTAGTAAAGAAACTCTGCCTCAGCCATTGTTTCTATAAGCTGTTTGAAGCGTGATGGAAATGGGAAAAGCAAACTGATAAATCACATAAAAACCAAATCCAAGACTCTGACCTTCCTGTCACCGAAAATCCAATCATAATAATAATTTGTGTGTGTTCCATACACAAATGTATAAAGTCATATATCAGTGCTGAGCAAGAAACACCCTTAAAGATTAGTTATCACATTTTCAATTGATCCAATCAGGTAGCCAAAATAAAAAACTTTGGAAACGGCAGGCGCAGTCAATCCATGTAAACATTTAAAGCACTGCTTGCCTAATTTTGGCAGCATATAATTTGTTTGAACTTTGTATTCGTCAAGTGTGATTGTGAATCTGTAGCCACCACAAGGACCAACTAGAAGCCAGTTCAATCTTGCTTCTAACACATTCAAATTGCATCAGGGATGAAAGGGAAGGAAAGAGGGTAAGGTGCATACGTTTCTGTAGAGTAAAAATAAGCAGAATTTAAAATGATTCTCAGTGTCACAGAGTATTTCACCAAATGAAAAAATAGAATAGTATAAAAGATCTGCTGAGTGCATGTAGTCAATGTTGGCGTGTGTGTAGTGTCAGTTTTATGTAAGTTGTGTGTTCAGGACTGCTCTAATGAGTTTCTATTCATGAGTTTTTAAAATTTTGTATTTTCTGTGCCATATTTATTTTAATTACTGTAAGTATAATTTTATGAATTCAACATAATTAAATACATTTTACATCACCAAAATTATTTAAATAAAGAATTTAAGGCTCAACGATAAAAACAAGCTCTGGAAACTTTTTACCCCCAATCCCACATCCAAAGCTGCTTGCCCAGCTTCTGAGGCCACCAATTGCCACCAGGAAACTGTCAAATTCTGTCACGACCCATAGCACAATTTATTATAGCTTTAAGATATATATAAACATTTTAAATAAGATTAGAACATTTATATTTATTTTTATATAGGCCTAATGACATATTTCACCTTCATATTTGAAAATAACACAAGGGAATGAGTGGGTGGGTATGCCTCATAACTAAAAGACGGTTCAACCACCATTGGTCGTAATGACAATTATTACAGCTGAGTAGAAATGGAGTAAACATGTTGTAGATTTAAGTTACCTAACTAAGGAAGCTGCAATTTTACTAATTTTTTTTTCTGAGCGGGACAAAACAACCAGGCGGCCGAGATTGGACCTTCAGACTAGGACTGTATTTGAATAGGCTCAAAGATCCTTGAAAGGATTCCTTTGTTAAAAATTTGATAAAGCCCTACACTTTGGATTAAAGATTGTATGAGACTATTCAAACAGTAACCAGCCTTGCTACATGCTACTCATACCAATGATTTTAGAAACTTAAGTTTAACACCATTTATCAACTCTAATGAAAATGAATACCTACAGCGATTAAAATTGACACTATTTTAAATGTTGTTTTTGTGAATCTTCAGGTTATTTTAAGGAAATTTTGAATCATTTTAAGCATAGCTGTGGAGTCGGTATGCTAAGTCTTCGACTCCCAACTCCTCTATTTTTCTACTGTCTGACTAAGACTCTTTCAGAAATGTCTAAAGTAGGGCTATATTAATTTGTGATAAAAAATTTACTGTAGTAAAATTCTTCAATATAGATTAATTAATGGGAAGCTTCTTGGGCAATGTGAATTTATATTTGAATACATTTGACAATCAAAATAATAGAAATTGCTTAAATTGGTCTCAAAGAACAAATAAGTTTAAGATTAATATGATATGATTACCATAAGTTTTTATTTTGAAGCCTAAGTTAATTACATTTTTAGTGACCGACTCCACCCTAAATCACTTCCGACTCTACAGTCCTGATTTGAAGGCATTCATGTTGACTTAGAATATTTTTAAATCATACTAACGATTTTTTATGAATTCATAAATACTCAAATATGCATTTTTTTCAACACACGGTTGTTGGAATGAGAAAATAATGTCAGCAATGAATTTTCCTCTTTGCTTGTTTGGTTGTAAAATACACATTCCTGGCTAGATACTGTGATTAGGCTGGAGAGGTTAGTGTTGGAAAGGGGTAGCTATTTCTTCTGAAGAGGATATATTATGTAAATAGATATTGATTTATAAATATCATCTTCTCTCGCATTCTTTTATATATATATATATATATATATAAAAAAGGATGCGAGAATTTAGTTGTTGATGGCTTTTCATTGCCTGTATATTTTTAAGTTTACACTTGTAAAGCAAGTGTTTTGAGTTAGTTCTTTTATTAAACTCTTTGTTAATATTTTTGAGCCATTTTTTTGAAAATTTTAAGTCGTTTAAAAACTTTAGCTCATCAAAATCCTGGCTCTGTTAGCAAATATACTGCTAAAACATACTCAAATTCAGATGACTCGATGGGAAGTTTCTTTGGCATTGTGAATTTATATTCGAGTAAAATTGTCAATCTAAATTACAAATATTGGTTTAAAAAAAATTGAAATTATGTATTTACCATATATTGTAATGGTTAATATTATAAGTTTTTACTTTGAAGCCGGAGTCGGTAAATTCTTACTGACACCAACTCAAGACTCCACCCTAAATTGCTTCCGATTCAGACTCCACAACCTTGTTTTTAGCAACCCTAATAATTTAAAGTGGTAGCTATCTTACAATTCTTAGCTCTATAAAACAAAACATGAATAATAAAACAGTTGCCAGTAAAACATCCTACCAAGGACCTGTCAAATGACTTATTGTTTCCATTATTGAATACTTGTGTGGGGGGACCATTGGTATCCTAGGTAAAAATTTGGACAAGTTTATAGTTCTCTTAATCCTTGCCAATGTGACAAAGCATATCTAGAGAATTTGGATACAGCCGGGGACGCATGGTAAAACTACTGGTAATGGTGCGCAAAACATATAAAATAGCATATTATATAAAAATTTAACACTATCATTATGCTCAGTCACAAGGAAACGGCAAATTTAATGATATTAGGGCCTATATTTATTTGAAATTATTTTATTTTTATAACATTTAAACAACTCACCAAAATCTAAGACCAGGTGTAGACACATACGTGGTTTGACCTATGATCCCTTATGATTTAATTACAATTATCTAGTTTATTTTATCACTATTGTTTGAAATTTTAATTTAATTACAGTATGAAAAGTTAGGTGAAGTTATTGATGGGGGTAGTGTGAGCCAAGGGCGGGCTTATTTATTTTTTCTGTTTCAAATTATTAGAAATTTAATTTTTTCTAACTTATACACAAAATGTTATTGCAAGAGCTAGGTTTGTTAGGTAAAAAAACTAAATATGGTTATTGTAGATGCTTTTTACGTGGACATTAATTTTTAGGAATTTTTGCATAAAGTTTCTAAACTTCAGTTGAGTTTAAGGTGTTCCACATGTCATAGTAAGGAATTTTTTATTTAAAGGCACTTTTTGAAAACTTTCACTTAACTTGCCTAAATTATTTGTCCCGATTTCATTTTATTATGGTATTAAGATCAAGTTTTAAGCTGTGATGCTTATAAATCATATATGTGGAGCTTCAGTTGTGTAATAATTTTAAAGAAAGGGAAGAGTGGTAACCCGTGACTTAGGTGAGTTTGGTTATAAACTATTATTTTAAAAAAATACATTTAATAACAATAATTTTAGTTTCAATCGATCCTCCATGTCTACGTGAGTGTTGTAACTTCATTAAATTTTGCATTTATTAAAAAAAGTGTCTTAAATTTATAGCTTGAGCACAATCACCGTTTAATGTTATATATTTAGTAGTGCCTACATCTCAAACACAAATATTTGAAATAGATAATTTTATTATACGTACATACCTCGCTTGAATACAAACATTTTGTCTGATATTTCAGGAACTTTTAAACTATCTCTAACCATTATCCAATTTAATTTAACGCAATTTCTAAAAGAAAACCTATACAATATTTACGTAGATTGTAAGGGTACTTTATCTCCGGCTGTACTTGGCGCGAAATAGACAATGAATAAAGCACATATAGCCACCATCAAAAATAAAAATATGTTTCTTATTTGAAGAGACAATTTTAAAATATCAGAATTAATCATTTTATATTGTTATCTTTGTTAAAAGTATCATTTGTTTTTTGTAATATTATTCTTAACTGCTAGATAGCAATAATAATTATCGCTTAATAGTTTGTCTAAATTATATAAAATAATTGCCCTAAACTTTTTTTTAACAAACATTTGAACAACAAATAACGTTGTAGAGAAATTTTAATTCTATATGTTGGATACTTTGAGAAAATTAATTTAAATTTCGAAACTAAAATCGTTAACCATTTCTTTAATCCTTCGTCTTTATTCTTTTTCTATAGTGTTAGTATTATCATATATTTGATGTTGGATCAATTAAACTTTACTCTGTACTAACATTCGTAAAGATAGCCTTGTTTTCTGGTATGTTGTATATATTATTACTTAATATTAGGCTAATAGTTAAACCCTTTCTAATTAATATATTCTTTTTATTATTATTATTATTAGCACCGCGTCTTGCTACCCGTTCGGTTTATACGCACTTACGCTAATGTGTAATGGTAGGGTGATTGTGACATGAAATGGAGGACCTACAGTTTAACGTGGAATCCGAACCATGGTGGAGGCCTGGCATTCCCCACATTCTATTTTTAATTGAAATATAACACATAGATATTGGAATCTATCCCGGGACCATTGGCTTAGAACGCCAATGCTTTTAACCACTGAACTATCCAGGAATTTCCCCCATGATTAGGCTAATTCTTCATTAATATTTTAAGGCAGAGAGTGATAGACGTGCAGAAAACCTTGTTTTCTGGTATGTCTTAGATATTATTACTTTTATTAGGCTTATAGTTAAACCCCTTCCAAATAATATTTTAAATTGAAAGAACACACAGATATTGGAATTTAACCCGGGACCATTGGCTTAGAACGCCAATGCTTTTAACCACTGAACTATCCAGGAGTTGTCCCATGCCCAGGCTAATTCTCCATTAATATTTTAAGGCAGAGTCTTTGATAGACGTGCGGAAAATGTCAGCTATATAAATGGGTTACACATTTTCATTAAAATAAAGATTAAAAATCAGCTTGTAGCCTATAATACAGGCTTGTACAATTCATAAATCAATTTCAACCCTCATTTGGCTGTATGGTAAGAAGCGACTTTGATTCTGAATTACACTTTTAAGCAGGCATTTTCAGTTGAATGAAAAGCTATGTAGTAAAAGATTGTTAAATCATGTCACTACCGATATGAGCCAATTTTTATGCTCACTTTAGAAAAGATGTGAACATATTTTAATATGAATTTTCTTCATAAACAATTACATGGGCATAATATTAACCTATACTCTGATTTTTGTTGGAAGAACAGTAGAGAAAATCAAAACATATTTGAGACCACCAATAATAATATTTTTTTTATATTATTTGTGTTATTTGAAAGATGTTGATAATATCTACCAAAAGTAACATCTGCAGATGACATGACTTTATGTATGAATATATCGAAATTGTTTTAGTAACTTTAGTAACTAAGTTCTACTGTTCTTCCTACCAAAATCATACTATATACCCATGGTGACCCTGTTATATAGAACAGACGGTAGCACACCCATAGGTAGGCCTTTTTTTTAAACATGCACTTTTTTTTGTAGACCCTCACTTAAAGAAAATAATATTCTGAATTGAACAACACTAGTGTAAGGAACTTTCCGCTTAAGTGCATTTTTTTTATAAAGCTGTATTGATTTACAAGCTAATTTTCCAATAGCTATGTACGTTACCTGTGTAACGAGAGTTTATATCCAACATGTGTCCTGTAAACTTCTATGAAAAGGGAAACAAGTAGGCCTACCGACGTTTTATTTTTTATTACGTCTCTCAAAGCTGTTTCTTGATATTACCTATTCTTTGTTCCTAACGGTATGGTTTTGATTTAGATGCTATGTATTATCAGAACATAAGTAAGTTACTGAAATATTAGTTTGATGTGATTAGTAACCAAGTTAACCTATGAGACCTAAATTTATTTTTAATCAATAGAAAAAGTAAAAAAAAAAGTGTAAACCTAAATTTACTAATGTATCTGTTTGAACAGAGTTTTTCTTTGCTTTAATATTTCATTCTTAAGGTATTTGAATTGCTATGATCTCTTGTTTCTTGGGGTCTTTTTTCCCACTGAGTCTTAATACATCCAACCAGGATTCAAACCTCATCGGCAGTCTAGTACTGTGGGAGTAGTGCCTTAAACAATGTGGCCATCAAAGCGGGTGTACCTTGGCTTTTATAAGGAGTTTTTTGTGTTTCAATCTTTTTCCTCTGTTTACTCTAGTTCTCCCCCTTTTTTTTTAACCCTTACACAACATATAGTCTAGTATGCTAAAAAAAAAGTCACCATAATTAGGCCTATACCTGGCTAGAGGCCTTTCAAGGAACACAAAAATATTCTTCTGTTTGTGACTTTAAACACCCCCATCCCCTTAAATTTCTAGAAGCTTTTTGTGTTTCCAGTAATTGTGTTTAATGAAGTCATCATGCACAATTGCACATATATCAATAACTATTCTATTTTGCTTTTACTACAGTCAATTAAGTTAATAGTAGGCCTAAATCTGTAGTCAAGTACTTTTTTACACTAAGATGTTTGCAATAAATAGGCAGAATTGTTATATAATTGTTTATATTAATCAGTTTAAAAGTTAGTGTTTCTCAATATTAAGTGCGGACAGTTATTAAAGTTTCACTCACTAGCCATTAAACAAATTTATTTACTTTTAAAGTTGATTTCCCCTTTAGTCAGGCTATTTTACTTTCTCCACCTCCCTCCTTCCCATTCGAGGTCACCTTGCTTCGCTTTTATACCCCCCTCCTGGTTTGTGACACACTGGCAGTTATTTTTCATCTTCATTTAAAGGAAGTGTTATTGGTTATTAATTTGAAAGAATTGCACAATTACAGGGATTTTGTTTTATAATAAATTTTGTGATATTTCTCGAGTTAATGTATGTGTGCAAATATTTCTGAAAATATACCTATTGGTAAGTACAATATAGTTTTGTGCTTATATTTGGGTTTTATATTAAAATATTTGCTATGATGTTCAAGTGCAACTAAACTGGCTATGATTTCTGATGATGATTATCATAATAATAATACTTACTTAATAACAATTATATTAATAACAATTTGGGCCATTATGAGATTGTTTAGTAAGAATTTAGTAGTAAATTTCAACCATATGTCATTAACTAACTTGGTTGATTTTTTTCTGCATAGTAGAGCAATCATTTCAAGATAGTTACAGCAATGAAACGTTCTTTGAAACAAACATCACTCTTTCAATTTGTCTCGAATAAAAAGAAAGGGGAAGGTTCCTGACAACATTGAACACTTCTCACATGTTGCTATTGAAAATAAACCTAGTTATTCTGGTTTGAGCATTTGTGTTCCAACTGGACCCAGCACTAGTGCCCTGCTGTGTGAAAAAATTATTGACCCCAATGATTGTATATCTGGAGTTTCTTCTCTCGACTATACTTCTCATAGTACTTTCATTGACATAGGAGATTATTTGAATAAACCTATGACCGATCTCCAGAGAAAAAAATTGCTTGGAGCTCCTTGGTTTCCCCCTAAAGACTATGTTTTCCTGTTGACCCCAAAGATCCAAGACACTCGAGTTTTCAACAAAGGCGGATGAAATGGTTTCCTTGGCTCCTTTTTTCCAAAAAGGAAAATGGTGCCTTTTGTAAGTTTTGTGTGATATTTTCTAAGCAATCCATTGAAAAAGGAAGTCATCAAAACCTTGGAAGTTTGGGGACAAAGCCTTTCAAAAAATACAAAAAAAAACTAAAATGTTTTCTGATCATGCAAGTTGAGGCTACCATATAAAATATCAAGAAATGGTGGAAGATTTTCTTCGCGTTACAGAAGGGAAGCTCGGTTAAGGTTTCTCATCAGATGATTTCTGAGCATGCCAGACAGGCCAATGAGGACAGATCAAAGTTAAAATCATTTGTTGAAACCATAATTTTATGTGGTAGTCAAGAACTGCCAAAACACGGTAAGGTGGACTCTGGAAATGTTCTCACCAATGACCCTACTGAGAATGATGGAGTATTCCTTGCTCTTTTGAGGTTCTGTGTTGATTGTGTAGATAATAAGGTCCTAAAAACACCTACAGTAGCCCCATAACTTCTTTGGTGCTGACTGACAGCTGACGGCTTTGAAAAGTTACTAGACCAAATTAAATATTCCTACGTCGAACCATATGATCTGCAAAAACATATGTTTAGCAGCTGTCACTTCTGACAGTCAGCATTTAGGTATATACCTAAATGTTGACTGTCAGAAGTCAGCTGTAAGCTGTCAGTCAGCATCAAAGAAGCATTTGGGCTACTGTAGAGTGTGGTGCTTATAATGCTCATAACACCAGTCCAACCATACATAATGAATTGATAGAAATATGTGGGAACATTATATATATATATATAGTGGAAAATACTAATGCCTCCGGAACTTTCGCCATCCTAGCGGATGAGACCTCAGATGTGAGTAGAAGAGAGCAAATAAATACCTCTATGTGTATGATACATTTGTGCTAAAAATAATGTAATTCGGGAAGATTTTACTCCTGTTACTGATCTTAGAGGAAAAGGACTGGCATCTACAATTTTGCTCCATCTAAATAAAAATGGCTTAAACCTTGACAATGTAGTTGTTTAGGGGTATGATAGTGATGCTGCAATGAATGGTCACCTTTATGGAGCTCAAAAGTATTTATGAGACATTCATCCTCATGCCCTTTATGTTCATTGCAGTGTCCATTCATTGAATTTGGCTTTAGCTAATGCCTGCAAACTTACGCCAATTAGAAACTGTATAGGAACAGTCACATCAGTTTGTGTATATTTCAGATCCTCACCCCAGCGCTCTGAAATCTTATATGCACAAATAAAGAAACACGTGTCTGATAACAAACATGAAACACTCATTGCCATGTGTGAGACAAGATGGGTGCAAAAACATGACTCGGTTGCTATGTTCCAAGATATGTGTCTTCCAATTGTGCATGCATTACAAGAGCTAGAGGGGGCACTCAATCAAAAAACCGCTCAGAGAGCTCACCAGCTTTTAGCTACAGTTGTGTAAGGACAGTTTGTCACAGTATTGAATGCTGCAGCAAAGGTATTTTCTATCACACTTTCACTTTGCACTTTGTACCTACAACGAGTTGAAAGTCCTGTGACTTTGTCACTGCATGTGAACATGTAGACATTATAGTTAATGTCCTTCATACAATGGTCACCAAATCGGATGATGAATTTCATAAAATTCTTACTTACTTTGAGGAAATTCTGAGTGAAATCGGGAAAGAAACGCAAATTCCTCGTGTTGTTGATAAGTAGTACCATCGTGACAACATTCCAGCGTCCACAAGGGAAAATTATCTTAGGAGGACCGTATTTATTCCTTTCTCGGACCATATAACACAGCATCTCAGGGACCGATTCTCAACACACAGATACCTTCTTTGTTCTCTACAAAAATTAATCCCTAATCGAATAGTAGGTACTTACTTAGAGGAGTTAGCGTTAGATGAGATCATTAACTTCTATTGTGCTATACTTCCTAACACAAGTACATGTTCAGTTGAGATCAACACCTTGAAAGCTAAGTGGGTAAGTGTGAATGAAAAAGATAGAATGGTGGCTGCTATTGAAGCTCCCGTGGAGTGTAGCGTGGACTTTAAACTTTATGCAATTTTAGCTACACTTCCAGTATCGACAGCAACCCCAGAACATACTTTCTCTACACTTAGGCGATTAAAGTCTTATGCAAGAAACACCACAGGAAATGATCATTTGACAGAACTTGAACTTCTCAGTGTGCATTGTGAGATTTCTGTGGAGCCTGAGGAAGTTGTAAGGTATTTTTCAATGGCATCAAGAAGAACTGGTTTTCCTCTTTAAGGTTCAATCTAAAATATTATCTTACACGTGACTTTTAAAGCATAACTATTTATGTTACCTTGATATTTGAACCATTTAATGACATAAAGTAAAAATAATAGCTACCTCATGTAAAGTTTTACCTGTTTGAAACTGAATATAGATAGGCTACATATTAGATTTACTTTGTCACAAGAATAAACACATAATAAATAAAATAAGCATTTTTTTTCTCACAGTTTAGGCCTACTAGTATTAAGTCTTCACATCCTCTTGCCCTTGTCATGCCAGTTAGAACCCTGCTGTCCCGAAATGAAATTCTCCCTGCGCCTGTGTGTGTAGCTGTAGCCAACTGATAAAACTCCCTCATCATTCCATACTTCACACATACAGTTTTCCAAAACCTACCAGGCCCCATGGAAAAATGTTTAAGGGTCAACTGTAGAGTTCATTAACCATAGGACTGGTGGTAACTGACAGCTAACAGAAGATGTAAACATTGTTAAAAAGAAAAACCTAATCAAAAACAAATTGTTTGATGTGAAAGTTTTGACTGTCAAAAGTGAAAACAAATCAATATATTATAATATGGTCATTACAAATCATATGAAGGGTAGAGCCTGCTCATGATAGCTTTTGAGTGTAAAAGATCACGGTTTTGTTATAAATGTTAATTTTTTTTAATCACATGCTATATTTTACATTTAATAATTTCCTTTTAACCCATTCAAAACAATATTTTAAATATAATTAAAAGTACTTATTCTTCATTTTGGAATGTTGTGTACAATGTGTAATATAGTGCATACATTAATACCTTTTAATACAGGCATCTTATTTACTTGCAAAAGAGAAAATACTTGTCCTTTTATATATCTAATAAATTATTTTATGATAGTAGGGATACATTAGGGAGTATTTCTAGTAACTTTTTAAGCTGTCATCCAAGTAAACTAAGGTTGTGAATGTACTATAGGTACATGTCAAAAGGGGGCAAAGTCACATTTCACACATTTTTCAGGGCAACTTTAGTATCTCAAACCCCCAGTAAATAATTTTGTTTTAATATATTTGAATATGAGAGAGACCTCTTTTAACCCAAATCTCAAGAGCATTATAAAGGTATCATGATTGTCTAAGAGATGGAAGCACCAACTCAGTTTGAATGCTAATTATGCAAATTATTAAAATATGGCTTCACACAAAATCCAGATAAAGCAGTGCTTACCCAATTGTTGTAAATGCTCTCAATTCGTTTGTCTTTCTTTGAACAAACTTTTTTTCTCTCTCTCATTGCTCACAAAGCTACAAACTTCCAAAAGCATCTCATTTAATTTATCAAAGGAACTTTTTACTCTCCCTCTCGCGCATGTGCGTTGATAAAATATAGGCCCACCAAAGAGTGTTGATGAGACATGTGTGTTGTGCACAGCGAAAGGGGTGTTAACATGTTTGGTAACCAGCAAGTAACGGGTCTCCAACAAAATAGGAACCAACATATTTCTAGTGTTTGTTGAACATTGTTAATTACAAATCATGATTAAATTAAGATTTCATATGTAATTTGGTAGCTTAATTCAAATACTATAACCACTTTGCACAATATATTAAAATGGCCTTTTAATATAATTTTAATAAACTTTGATCAATTTACTTTAAAACAAACTTTCATATTAGAGTAAATACAAAATTTACCTTATATGTCGGGAAAGCTTTAGGTTCACCTATTATGTTTTAAAAATCAATCAAAATTAACTTAAAAAGGTCTGTATAAAATAATTAGTCGGATGTAACTCATCTGGTAGGAATTTATGATCATCATTGGCAACCTGATGACCATATTTATGGAAAACTGTGACTGACCTTGATTCAAACCCCAATATCCCTATCACTGACAAACCAGATCAGACCACAAATTAACTTGTGTGCCCATCGACTTCTATATCAAGTCATGTCATCTAGACAGCTTTCAACTTTCACTTTTGATAGATAAGTTAGTACCAATACTGATAAAATAATAATAATAATTAATATTCATAGATTAAAAAATATAACACTGATACCCAATATAATTTTGATAAGGTGTAATTTACTCAATATTGAAAGTGTATTTTTAGTAATAATAATAAAATTATCAATCATCTATTATCTTTGATTCAAAATGACTGGCCTTTTTATTAGCATATTCCTTAAATCTCACTCTTGATTGACTTCATGTTGAAGATTTGACACTAATTGTAAGTAGTTATGCATCTTATGGAGCTAGTTAATGATCAAACAGAATTATAGGTCTATTCTTCAAGCTTAGATTACTAGGTGATTCGAAACAATAAATAAAATTGACCAACCTAATAATAAAAAATACTAACTACAAAGGCTACTTACACCTAATCTGATTGACTTTTAATGTTCTTTAGCCAACATTACCTGCCATTAAATGATTTTACTATAGCTAACCCTACCAGGGCCGCCCATAGGGGGTGAATCAGCAACTCGTGTCATTAGGCCCGGCCCTCAGTAAAAAAATAAAACTACAGAGATACAAAATTCCTTCATACTAAAATTTTTATAATGACAAGTTACATCTTTTAAAACTTGTATTTATTTTACACTGCTCGGCTCAGTGTATCTTAATGTGGGTTCTTATTCTGACAGTTGGGCTGGGGGGACGTTTTGAGGTATTTACGAACTGTCAGTCACTCGCCATAATGGTTTCTCAAGTATAATCGTGGGGATATTGTGTGGTAGAATGCCAGTGACAGAGTGGCGGGTGTTGACCCTGTCGGGATTTGTTTTACTCTGAGTAGCAGCCGGCGACAGCTCACAACACTGAATACATTCACACTGTTTTGTTTTGGTTATCATTTTCAGGTTGGTTATCTGGTTGTTATTGTGTTTTTCCATGGTTTTGTATTATATTATTGTGGACCAACAGTGATACAGAATACTGTCGCAGAAGTCACAGTTGGGATTTCAATTTATTGTGAGTGCTGTTCATATGTTTTTACTTTCACAAAATGTAGAATTTTGTTAATTTATTCATACTAAAACTACTACAGTTCACAAGCAGTTTTCAAGTCAACTTTCAAAAATGCATCGAAGAAAACCAAAAGCAAAAATTTCCCACTTGGTTTACTAAACGAGATCTACAAATTAAAACTTCAAAGTGTCTTTCCAGAAATTTGTATTGTTTTAAGATTATTTTGCACATTGCCTGTAAGTGTTGCATTTGGGGAAAAGGGATTCAGCAAACTCGCATTAATTAAGAATTACCTAAGATCTACTTTAGGGCAAGATAAGTTAAACCATCTAACCATGTTATCTGTATAATATGAACTCGCTTCCAAAATTGATTACTCTAACGTTATCAATGAGTTCACAAAAACAAAAGTCTAGAGATTTAGAATGCCAGAGGGCATTGGTAAATAGGACTAAACCTAAGGAAAATGATTTATTTCTAAGTGTTTTTATATCCCTAAAAAAATATTGTTGTGTTATCAATATTGAAAGTTAGACCCATATATTTTTACATGTAATGTTATTTTTCTCAAATTTACAAAAAATACTCAAATCTAAAGTGATAAAACTACTGTATTTTTCGTAGTCTTAACTAAAAATTGTAATTCAGGCAATAAGTTCTATTAAGTAAAATTCTAAGCACTAATTAGCCTACTTTTCTTTTCATATGTGGAAAATGATAAATTTGATAAAAGAAAATAACTATGATTTTGATTTTATTTACAGCCTTTTGAAACCTTCCTAAGGCGTTTCTAGTTTTTATACGAACTTTAATCAAATGAGTTCAGTAGGCTTAATCCACTGTATAAAGTTTGCAGATATATTTTGTTTGAAACGTAATGTTCATAAACAGATCAAAAATAGGCATATTTCACCGTGGCATTGAATAAAAATGAAAACTAAATATTGCTGAGCATGGTGTTTCTAATGCTCATCATGGGGGGGGGGGCACAACATCTATAGGCAGCCCTGAACCCTACCAACACTAGTTCACATCAGTGCTAAAGTTAATGTTTATTGCACAAATCAAGAAAATATTGCTAAGTATTCCACTGTCCCCGCCTGCCTACTTGATAATTTGGTCACTCCCTTTTGGTTAACTTTTCAAATCAAATTACTCAATAATATTTTAATTCAAAATAAATCTGTAACCATTGATTTTCTTGATTTGGCTCATTGATTGAAATGTCTCTGTGATATTTTGTGTCTTAAGTTCTTTCTGGATTGTGGATGTATTTCTTGACTTATGGGTAATCTTATTTGCACCATGAGGATAGTTTGAAGTTCTACTGAATATATTATAAAATCTTTGGAATTAAGCTATTGACATTTCTCTCCTATAATAAATAAAAAAACTGGAAATTACTTTGTTGTTTAACAATTTTAATCTCTAATTTCTAGATGGATCATCCTGAATTACTGTTTGAGGAAGCTCGGTTGAAGACCTTTGGAAATTGGCCTTATAATAATGACGCTGCTTGTTCTCCAGAAAAGGTAAAGCATTTGGTTTTTGATCATTTAAATTTCTTTTTAATGCTTATATATTAGATTTATGCCTTTTCTCCTTTTTCACAATTCTAGATAAATGGCCTCATCAAGTTAAATGCTTACTATATGTGCAGCTGTAAATAATAAACTTCATGTCACTACCTGTTTTGGTGGCCACATGGTCTAAGGTGCTACTCTTGAAATAAACTTGACTGTACTGATGACAGGGAGATCGGGTTTAAAATCCTGGTCAGGTATACTTAGCAGTGTTTCCTTAAAATGGTTTTCCACTCTTTCTCCCTCTCCATACAAATGGGGGTGTATTTCCTCTAAATTTAACCTTCATAGAATATAGGCCTAACTCGAATGGTAGTAAGACACGTTGCTAAAAAAATATGTCATTGCCTTAAATTTCACTGCAGTAGACTAAGCAGTTGGCCATTGATCGAGAAAACTGGGAATTATGCATGAATTTTGAGCATCGGGGGAAAACTTGGGAAAAGGGATTAAGACATAAGGCATAGGACTAACAAGCATGTTGTACCCTGAAAATTACCTAATAATGTGCTCATTTATAGGAAAACATCATCGTTTGCGACAAATACATAGGGCACTTTAACTGAATCTAGTGTTATGCGTTTGGCATTTGGTATTTAATTTTCCTTTGATGAGTA
The DNA here is from genome assembly GCA_902151425.1 of Timema shepardi. Classification (NCBI taxonomy): domain Eukaryota; kingdom Metazoa; phylum Arthropoda; class Insecta; order Phasmatodea; family Timematidae; genus Timema; species Timema shepardi. Next base: position 63,495 of record CABFVX010002595.1, on the reverse strand, counting down.
GTTTACAAAAAGATGTGTGCTGTAATATTTAGGTGAATTGTTGTTCTTTCTGTAGGCTCGATATTGACATATACTTATATTCTGAGTCGGCTAGTGAAAGAACTATAGAAAAATATATTTTGTAGTAACAGATTGAACCTCCCTTTGGAAAATTTTCAAAAATATGTTTATTGTGAATAGCACCAATGCCCAAATGAACTTGATTTTCAAAGTTTTTGGCAATATTTTCTCAGTCTTGCTGCATTAATTTTGAGATAAATTTTTTGTAGAGCATATCCCATATTTTGATGAAAACTAACTTAATAATTTTGCTTGCTGTTTTAATTTAAATTTGTTAAATTTTAGTAAATGTACAACCTAAAAGAAAAAAATATATTTTAAACATGCGCTGATATAGGGTTAGTATGTTTATTTTAATTGTATACCGGTGTTGCTACCCCCCTTCTCGTGGGTTTGTCAGTATGGCTTAATGGGATGGGTCAAATAATTGGGAGGTTTGTTTTGATCTTTTTTATTGAAATAGATGAACAACTATACTATATGAATGCATAAATGTAATATAGGTTTTTAGAACTAATTGAAAGAGTTAATAAAAAGATCCTCGTTATATCAATGTCCCTTCTTAGATCTATCTATGGTGTTATAACTCTAACTGGTGTTGAACACTCAACCGCTCGGCACCGCACAATTGTTGTATAACTCAAACTTTCTAGATGGGTTGGGGCTTTCTCCTCTGTCCTGAATAGGGACTCAATCTTTTGGATATTCTCTTCACAAGTTGCTGTAATTTGGTAGCTGAAGAATATCCTTCAGCACCAACCTTCCGACTCTAGCTCCACAAACTCCAAACTCGCCCAAACCTCCTTCAGTTAAAAATGTAACCAGATCAAAAAGAGAACTAGATTACATAAAAAAAAATTTTACCAGAGATAAAGAAATCTAAAACTTTGGAATCTTCGGAATCATTCCCGAAACATTGTCATAGTGCATCACCAATTTGTAAATACCATCTTCATAAAATGAAGCAGCCTATGAAAACATTCAATGTTGCACAGTTCTTTTTACATTGTCGTCATACTACGCTGACCATCAAGGAACCACTTCAAATGCAGGATGTAACCAAATCGAAAAGAGAACTAGATTACATAAAAAAAATTGACAGAGATAAGGAAATCTAAAACTTTGGAATCTTCGGAATCATTCCCGAAACATTGTCATAGTGCATCACCAATTTCTGAATACCCTCTTCATAAAATGAAGCAACCTGTGAAAACATTTAATGTTGCACAGTTCTTTTTACATTGTCGCCATAACACTGACCAGCAAGGAACCACTTCAAATGCAGGAACAGGTGAAAGTCACTTGGCGCTAAGTCTGGGCTGTTCCCACTCATATCATTTTGAGGTTTGACCAGCAGCGTGTGGCCCAGAATTATCGTGAAGCAACACAACACCGGGACTAAGAACTCCTTGCCTTTTGTTTTGGAAATCAACAAGCAAAACTATCTCTCTGTCCCAAAAAACAGTGCCCATGATAGTCTGGGTTGAAATTGTTTGCTTGAATTTCTGCTCTTTCTGAGATGTGGTTTGCTTCCACTACATGGACTGTTGCTTTAATTCCGGCATAATGTAAGACGCCCATGTCTCATCACCTTCGTCACTTTATCACATGAGAAAAGTCAAAGCATAGGCAATTCACTTGTTATTGTAGACCGCTGGTTCTCGCGAATTTTTTTGTTGATATTCTGGACCAAGAATCATTAGTGGCAGATGGCCGCCTACTCTGTGCCTCATGCATATTTTCACATCCTTCATTAAATTACCCAACCCATTCCCATCACTCATTGCATTTTATCCATAAACTCCACTACTCTGGCTATGAATTTTGGCTGGTTTCACATTTATTGCATTAAAAAAAACAGATATACCATATTTCATAGTTGGCAGGTCCTTCTATTGTCTTACATTTTAAACTTTCAAAACAAACTGTAAACAAACACTGCTTCTCTTGTAATTTGTAATGACAGTATATTTGTAGCGTTTCATAACAAATTTACATTTGTGTTTATCGGATTTGCATACTTTTCAAACAAAGATTTAAATGTGAATTTTACCTAAATATAAAATAAAAGTTAAATAAAGTATTGAATATTTACCAAATTCAGCAAATTGAAAATGTTTATATAAGTAATTTTATTTTAAATCAAATGAGAATAAAATTGTTCATAAGACAATTAATAAACGATTATGAAAAAAAAATGCATAACCTTATCTAACTAACTTTTAAAAAAGTATTTGATTGTCATCTGCTTTTCTTGCTGTGTTCTGTTCCTTACTATCTGTAAACAAATGATGTCTGCTGGTGTTGCCTCTTCCTGCTGACTAATGTACTGCAGCGCTGCCTCAATCACCTTGAAACCTTAATAGTGTGATATGCAATTCATGTTTTCATCAATGAATTCCTTTTCTTCAACAGCCTCTTCATTCAGATTTACTGTCTCAATATCATCGTCACTAATTTCGTCGACTTTATTTGCCAACCATTATGTAATGTTCTATATATAAATCAACATTTTCATATCTGAGGACTTTTTCTAGCAATGAAATGAGCTCATTATTCCCACTCGCCACTTCACTACCACACTGTTTTTTGACCTCCTCCCACTCATCACTGGCTTTATGATCCAATAAAAAATTTTCATGATTGTACAAATGAAATGGACAATATTTCTTCCCATCCCTCAAACACCCATATTATAAATCTAGCGTGTTGACTATCTTCAAAGTGGTTAGGCAATCTTTATTGTCATCGTTCGCCAATATCAAACAGCTAAAAAGTCACTACCAATACTTTTTCTTCAAGGCTTCAAAGCACCTTGGTCCATTGGCTGACAAACAGACGAAACATTTGATAGTAGAAACAATGCTTTTATATCTCCATCTTTTAATTTGTCGCTGGCCGGGAGTGAAAGGGCATTGTTGAGAGTAAGAATTGCTTTCCTTGGCAAATTATTGGCAGCCAAATGCTTTTCAACAGCTGGTACAAATTCTTTTTTGGAACCACGTTTAATAATTTCTCCTATTCATCCACTTTTTTTCTTCTGTGTTTCTTATGTGTTTTTTTAAATCCAGGTGCCGCAGATTAATTTTTTTGGTGCAAAGCCTCTCATTGGTGACATTTCATAGTCTAGTTCGGTCTTGTTGCAGTTGTGTAGCTGCTCCCCGGAAATTCCCTCATCATTAAGGTTAAAAGATAGGCTTTAAAATTAGGAACAGCAACTTTGCCTACAGATAAACCGTCGCCACTAATTGTTGACTTTTGAACACCAAAGTTTTCCATCTATCTAACCACCCATCACAGGAGGTAAAATCATTATCTTCACCTTTGATTTGTTTCATAAATTGTAAATCTTTTTCCTGGAGCAACGGACTTGTAACTGGCAAGCCTTTTCCCCTCACATGTTCATGCCACAAATATAAAGTCTCCTCAACTTGCGAATGTTTACCTTTTTACATCTTTTTCTCACCTTTATACCTCTTCCAGTTTCTTGGTCAGCTAACCATTTTTCACTTTCTACACTTTTTTTTTCTATCCCCACAGTACTTTTTTTTCGACTCCAGAATCCAGCCTTTTAATAGCGCTAATTTTTTCCTCCATCGTCACCACCACTGTCTGTCATTTTTCTCTCATATTTAGCTTTCAAACAAAATTATGTTAAAATAATAAATACAAATTTCACAACTGATCATAAAACACAACAAGAAGAGACAAATAAAATCTAAACAGCATGCAAACAACTCGAACGAATTAAATATCTTTTGCGAACTGAGTATTGTGAATTTATAATACTTTAAGAGTCCTACCTTTCATGCACAGACGTGCAGCTCAAGTCATCTCATAGTCCATTGTAGCGTTTCCAACAACATCCTGTATATGTATTGTGGGAGTAGGCACATCTTTTTAAGTTGCTTACAGTTGAAAAGTACTATACAATATTAAAATCAACAGTTTTATACTCTCGATTTGTGGATCCAAATTACGGTAGTATAATACAATACTGTAATTAAATTGAAGCCCTGGATGGACAGTACGGATAGTCGCGAGCCTACCATACTTGGTGTATGTGACATGGGTATAACAGCTGGTATTGTTGTGTTATTTTTGCCAGTTGGGGTGGAGATGTTAAAATTTTAACTGTCATGTAACAATGCTCAAGTATAAATGCCTTATGTTTTTTTATGTTATTTGTGGTGTCTTGTTAATACTACATTTAGACTCGAACTAGTTTATAACATTGCCCTCCTTCCTTCATGCATAAATATAATCTGCAGTGACAGACCTTTTCTGAAAAGTTTCCAAATTGTTTCGCCAAAAATATCTCTACTTGTACAAATGTTGAATTTTTAAAATTATCTTATTTAATATAAAGCAATTTTGTTTTTAGGGGTTTACGAGGAGCATACAAACCTTGTGCCTTTGCCATGGTGCCCCTTTGCCTTTACAACTTGTACTTAAAATTGACAATCGGGGAATTTTGTGTAGGTTCAGGGAAAGTTTTCTATTTAGTTGCCTAGTATAGTTTTTATTTGTGCTTATTAACATATAGTTTAAATCCTTGATTTGTCTATTTATTTTTGAAATGTATTTTCAGTTGCATGTTCTAAGACTCTTAAGACATAACTATCAAATACTGGATTGTCAATTATGAGAATAGTGAGGTTTGAATTCCAGCAGTGTTCTTAGGGTTTTTTCCCCTCCTAAATGATGTATAACTCTTTACACAAATACAGGTACATTTCCTTTAAAATATGCCTTCTTCTACCCTAGTCCATGAGCTTAGTTAAATTTGGATCTAAGGTGTTGTTTTTTTCTCAGGGGCTTTACTACCACCTTAGCATTTTTTAAATGGTTCAGTTGCATCTTATTGAGATATGTAAGTTTTGACTTGTAATTTTTTTCACTTCCTTAGATGGCAGAAGCAGGTTTTTATGCTTGCGGGTCGACTGAAGACCCGGATGAAGCCAGGTGCTTTGTTTGTATGAAACAACTTGATGGTTGGGAAGAAACTGATGATCCATGGTATTTATTATTGCACATCTTCCATTAACATGCTATCTTAGAATGTAACCTGCATTTGTGGCCCATTTCGACAAGCGGCTGCTAGCAGCTGTTCAATCACTTGCAGAAATGGCCCCTGACCATTAAACTCTTATAGTCTGGTTTGTAGGTGATGGGGAGGCTGGGTTTTATTCTTGGTTAGGTGTGGACTTACTTAGGATAGTTTTTCTTAAATGGTTTTCCAGGCTCGCTCCAAACAAATGTGGGTACATTCAGTGGCACTCCTGACAGGGAGGAGGGCCAACACCCCACCACCCCCCCCTCTCCAAATATCACATGGTTTTAAAAATATCACAATCAGTGCATTATTAATACTTTTAATGATTTATTTATAATAATAGCATTATTCTATGAGAAACTATGAGGACATTATTGTTTAATAAGTTTGCTTTGTTATTTCAGTAAATTTTAATTTTATCTGACTGTCATTCTGTTTTCCTTCCCACTTTTGCTCGCTTTGTTATAAAGTAGTGTTTGCTGGTCTTAGCCATGCTCGAAGCTCATGTTTCATATTCAAAAATAGCTAATCACACTGCATGCACATCTCATGTTCAATGTTGGCTTCAAGCCCACATCTTGCCATCAGGCAGGGCAGTCAGTTAGCTATGTGAACACTGTACCTTGATGACATAGTTGTAATTTTAATGTAATAATGTCTGTATATAAAGGTAAACAAAGTAGTTTGATCGGGGGGGAATGACCAAGAATACTTAAATGGTAACCTCATTCTAATGTGCTTGAAAATGTGACCAAACGACCTAAACTTGATCCAGAATCAGAATGCTTTGGAGTCAGTAAATGTTTTGTGGACGTGAATGTTACTTCAAGTGGGATTATTCCACCAAGTGATATAAGTGTTTGTAAAAGAATGGCCCAATCCAACCAAATAAGTCATCTTATAAACAAAATACGATAAATAACAAAAATAGAAGTTTTAGTAGTAGCTGGTATGAAAAATATAAATTCATGGAATATTCAGAGGGAAAAGATGCTGTGTTTTGTTTTTCCTGTCGCCATTTTGAACCTAATTTTGGCTATGCTGATCTTAATTTTGTTAATAATGGTTATAGTAACTGGGGAAAAATTTGACGAAAAACTTTCAAAGCATGCGGAAAGTGAATGCCTTAAGTTATTCATTATAAACTGGAATAGCTTTTTATCAGCTAAACAGAACAATACTGATGTTTCCATGCTAAGTGATCAGCATAAAACAGATAGAAAACTCAATCGATCAGCTGTAGCTACATTGGCAAGGGTTGCCCTGGTTTGTACAAGACAGGATATTGCTCTAGAGGCAATCATTAAACTGTAAATGAAAATGATTTAGCAAAAATTAAGGTCAACTTTTTGGAGATTTTAAATCTTGTAAAGTTAGAAAGTGAATCATCTAGAGATTGTTTAAATAGTTTGCCTAGGAATGCAACTTACTTATCAAAGCTGTCACAAAATGAGCTTGGTGTAGGAGCCAGTATAGTAACCACTCATATAGTAGAGGAGGTTAAGGGACTCAACCGTGGATTTTCTTCATTGATCTTTGATGAAGTGAGGGATATAAAAAGTAGAACAGATGTCTGTTTGCATCAGATATGTTGTACAAACTGATATAAAAGAACGGTTCATTGTTTTTTTTCATTTATCTAAATGCAAAGTCGTTGGCAAATAGAGCTTGCGAACACCTTGCGGTTGAATCCTGATAAGTGTGTTGAACAATCGTATGATGGTGCATTATTGATGTTGGGCTGCATTAATGGAATCCAAGACTTATTTTGAAAAGTTGTTTATAATCCTTGTGTTTATATGCATTGTTATGCAAATTGTCTATATTTAGTTTTGGTGGATGTATCGTCAAGAGTGGACATTGTAGGTGACACATTTGGTATATTAGACGCTATTTATGCATTTTCAATCTGTTTCTGTTTTGTGTCATCAAAAGTTTATTGAATCCTAAAAGAAGCTTTATCATGGAGAGCAAGCAATGTAAATTCCTCTTCAAAGCTATATATGTTGGGTATGCAAATACAAGGGAATTATTTAACTTACTTTGAAAAAAAATTTCTTCGACTAAAGCAGTACTAGAAGATTTGTCCAAATCATTTAACAACAAAGAAGCAGCGGAGGCCAGGGGACTTCTAAGCCAATTTTGTCATTTCAATATTGTGTTTGCTTTGAGATATTTTAATAGATGGGACTATTAAATGGGGCATCCATGCCACTCCAACATAAAGTTGTGGATTTTGGAATAGCTTAAAAGGTATTAATAAAAGCTTTAATAACTACATGAAAGAAATACATTCTGGTCAGGGTGTCTACTGGGTTACGAAAGTCATGAAAAAGTTAATAATTGCAAAAAAGACCATAAAAGTCCCTGAAAAGTCACGATTTTTCAATATATTACTCATAAAGTCACAAAAATATTTTTGTTTGAATTTCCCGCACATTGTAACAACGTGAACACGTCGAATGTTGAGTCACCCACTACCCATGATGCCATGCGCTAGCCGCAAGTTGCCTGATTGCTTTTACCAAGGACAAGGTTAACGTTCTCCATATAGTTCAAATTTAATGTTGTGTGTTAGTGTTTTATGCCTATATATGCATTATAGAATGTTCAGCCGTTTACCGAAGAAATTTTGTGGAAAAAAAGGTTACAAAAAGTCACTAATTTTGGTTTCTCCAACTCATTCTGATGAATACTTTCACTTTATATGGGGGCATCCTATGAAAAATCCAAATACTATGATTTACCATATGATTAAAATCTAGGAGAGTAGCGCGGCCTCACAGATTGATGAAATGTTATATTATATCATCAGCCTTACCAGGAAAAACAAGGGGGTACAACACACACTAGGTAGAAAAATGTAAACAAAATCTATTTGAGATCATTGACAATATGGTTGGTGAATTGGAAGTGATGTGATAAGTGCTTGTCACCCTGGCACAATCATTTGCTGAAAAATATAAAGGATTTTTTCCGGACTTTGGAAAGTTTAATTCGGAAGTATGCTTAGCTAAGAATAACTTTGTAAATAAAAAAAATCACTCAAAGGGTTCTTTTAATGACCTAAAGAAAATGGAAGCCGTTTTTCCTAGCCTCTCCAATCTTCTGACACACTTGTTATTGTTACCTGTTTCTTCAGCAGCTTGTGAAAGAATTTTTTCAGCCATGAAAAAGGTTAGATCTAATATGAGATCAACAACGACAAGTAAAAGATTATCTAGCTTTGCTAAACTCTCAATAGAAAGAGAGTTAAGTGAATGTCTGGTCCAGGATTCAACAGAAGTTGTATGAAAATTTGCTGAAATTGTTGACTTAATTTGTAAATAAATCAGCGTTTAACTGATAGCCAGAAACTATCTTTTATTTTAAGTTGTATTGTACATATTACTCAAGTATATGATAAAATAATCACGTAAGCTAGTTATTAGACATGAAGTTTTTTCAAGCGTTTGCATATCTTGACTAATTCCTTCATTTCAATTTGCCTTCTTTTTATTTTCAGCGAGTGCCATACATAAAAAGAGTGCTATTTAAACTGTATACTATCCTATCATGAATACCTGATCTGTTAACAGTAAAGGAGTGTGTAGAAGAAAGAGGAGAAAAATCGGCAAAGGTGGAAGAGGAAATAGTGTAGGCAAATAAGAGACATTGGAGAGACGTGTGTTCCTAACAAACTCGGCTGAATGCTGGATGATGGTGGTGGGGGCTATTAACGGTGTAGGCCCTACCCTATCGACAAATTGCTATCAATATTTAAACCAAAGTGTATATGAATGTTTATGTATTTTATGTTTTGGATGTGTATTTTGTATGTATATTGTATATGTTACGTATGAATTTTAATTAATTACTGTTACATGCAGTAATTTGTGCCCCCCTCTCTACTCCCTTACCCCACTCCTTGAACCACCACTGGGTACATTACCTCTAAAATTCTACATTCCTTTACTCTTAACTTATTACCATAATTAAATATTGATAATCCAGACAGGTAGTAAGATGTTCTGGAAAAAAAAAGTTTTTGTCTTTGTGTGATACAAGGAGTAAGGTAGGAGTGATAAGAGTTCACTATAAGTGAGGTCATAGGTGCCAACAATCCTCAATTTGTGTTGAAAACTTTTTTTTTTAACCTCAAATTATGTTTAATCTTATCCCATGAATGTGTTGTTTTTGTCCTAGGAAAGAGCACAAATCTCATGCTCCCAAATGTATGTTTGTAAAATTTGGAAAAAAGGAGTCTGAGCTTACAGTATACCAAATTTATGATCTTGATTTGGAACGACTAATCAATGGTCTGGTAAGTGTATACCAAAATGTTGATTGCTTATTACTTAGAATAAGCATTCACTACTTACATTTATTTAAATATGGTGGTGACCTGGCGGTCTAGGGATAAGGTGTCAGACTTCTATGCTGGCGGCCGGGGTTCAATCCTCGGTCCCGGCAAAGATTTATCTGATTACCAAACCCTTCCTTCACCTCTGACAAGACATTTTGTGAATGTGAGGAATGCCAGGCCTCCACCGTGGTTCGGATTCCACGTTAAACTGTAGGTCCTTCATTTCATCTCACAATCACCCTACCATTACACATTAGCGTAAGTGCGTATAACCCGAACAGGTAGTAAGACGTGGTGCTAATAATAATAATAATAATATTTAAATATGCCTATTTTATTTCAATAACATATTGCTTTTCACATCAAAAATGACCTTAATACATTTATAATTATATCTGTGGGGACGCAAACTAAATGTTTAGCTTATCTTGGCTGCTTTGCAGGTAACAAGGCTGTAGCTTTAAAACCTGATCGAGTGTACTGATCTTCATTTATTCTAAAAGGTTTTCCACTCTCCATGCAACTGTTACATATCCTCTCAATTCTACCTTCCTTTGTAAGTTATTATGTAAGGTATTTTAATATTAGTTTCAATTTAAGAAGCCAACAAATTCCTATGTAATTATAGCAAAGCAAAAATTGATAGTAAAGAAGATATATATATAAAAATAAGTAGAGTATCAGGACTAGAAATATAGTGATATATATAAAAATAAGTAGAGTATCGGGACTAGAAATATAGTGATATCTAGTCAACGCTGTACATTATAAATATAAAAATAAGTCCCTATCCTTTTTTGTCTGAATTAAATGCAAATAACCCAGACATGTTGAAAAAAAAAACACCTTTAATCATTAACATCACTGTGTTTTTCTATTATTTTTTGTACAGTATATGTTTCCATTATTGATTTTCAACAATATAAAACTAACCTGCCTAACTAAGGGAACATTAATTTTAAGGTAATTTATTAGCACAAATAATAAGAATTAGAACTCACATTTTGGATATAAACACCAAGAATGGAGTGGATGACAAAATCTAGAATATGTTCAATATAACTGTATGATCACACCTGGTGGTGTCATAATTTTGCTGTATTTTTGTGTTTTTTCAGAAGGCGCAATACAATGAAAGAAAAAAGGAAATTATTTTGAAAGTACCTAGCATTAAGAAAAAAATAGCCGCCATGAGGAAAAAACAGAAAAAATAAATCGCAAACTTTAGGAACTCAAGGTTTTATAGAAACGCCCTTCATCCTGGACTGTTATAAATTTTGAATATATCACACACATCAAATTCAGTTGAACTATATCCAAATCTTTCTCCAAGATATGCTATCATAGTTGACAATAATGTTTTATGACTTTTTTGTTAAGCATTTTGCATTGCCCAAACATCAAACCTCTGTTATAAAATAACTGTGTGTTTACATTTTGTGTTCAGAAAAATCTTGGGAAAGAGTCATTCTTGTGTTATGATACTTCTCTGCAGAATAGTGCAGAACATATGAGAAGTGCCTGTTGGCTTCCTGCTAGTTCTGAGAGAATTCAGTGTCACCCTCTTCACTTAGCCTGACATCAGCTTGCAGAGTATATATTTTAAGATATAACGATAGTTTAGCTGTAAGGCCCTCATATCTTGATCACTCTAAGACTTCAACTATAGATGCGGCCCTGACTAAAATTTATTGCATTGTGAATATAGTAAACTGTGTAAACTTGAAAACATGATAACTATATAATTAATTTATCTTTAAAAAGAAACTAGGTTTTCCTTAAAGAGCTTTATTATTTTGCATTTATGATTATATTTTACTAGTTTATTGATAAAAGTTGATTATAAGTATGAATGAGCTCATAATGATATTTAAATCACATTTTTATCATATTTTCTTTTTATGTATAATTTTGCTATGGTTATTTGTAGAGATGGGTCGAATCCACTATTTCTCGAATCCGAATCTACATTTTATTTTCGAATCCGAATCCTAGCAAATCGTTATAAATTTTAATTATTTACAAATAGACCCACATTACACGATATAGGCCTAAACTGTGAATTAGGTATATTTCAATCATGCTTTCAATTTTGATCAACCCCAACCTCCCCCTCGCAAAATAAAGGTTAAAAACCAGCCAAATTAAACAATCTACACTCATATTATTGTTGAAAAATCAAATTAATCAAAATTTGAGTGTATTTTAGTTATTTTTAAAAGTGTTGTTAGATAAGTTGAGTTTTTAAGAATGTGAAATAAACAGATTAGGCCTATATATCCTTTGATCAACTTTAATCATCATTAAAGGATATTTTATTGTATTAAGATAGCAAAAATAAAAATACAAACAGATATTTTTAATAAAGACTAAAACAACATGCTTAACAATTAAACATACATTGGAAATAGTGAACTCAATAATGCTTAAGTATGTTTTATTATTAGTTTCTTTTATATCCATTATCAATTTTTGCCAAGAAAACAAATTTATTCAATTCTTGCGATATATCGATTTCTAAGAATACATTCTATTTAAAACACGAACATATTTTCGACTACAATATTTTCATTCCCATTTTATAAGGCAGGACTACGTTTGAATATTTATACAATTACTTCAATAGCACATTTAAAAAAATAATAAAAACTTAAGTTAAAATCAATTCAAAAATAAATAATGGCTTAGCAAGTCGTTATTTGATTCTTAAAACTCGAGAGCGCTTACAAAGTGATCAGATTACCTGAATCGATTTTAAACAATCAATATACGATACGTAGGTTGATAGGGATAAATAAACAGTTTTATCGCTGTCTGACTTGACCGTATTTATTTTCCATGAAACCCAACAATATATCTAACTTAAGGATCGTATTCAATAAATTGGGGCTCTTCACATAGTTGTAGATAATTAAAACCAGTTGGGTAGTAAGAATTAACAGTATCTTTATTTTAATCATCACTCGGGCGAGTAAACATATACGTCATGGCGGCTGACTTTTTATCATCCGTAATGAGTTATTATTTCTGTTAAAAAAAAGCCATGATTTGTTCAATTTATTTTGAGTTTATTTTTAATTATAGTTTTGATTTTCAGTTTTTGAAGAGTTTTAATATGTTTATTAAAATATTTAAAAGATTGTTCGTGAGGTGAAAGTTTATAAGTGAGCATGTGTTGAAACGGTCGAGTCCAAGTTTCCCATAGAGGTGGGATGGTAGGGTACAAGGCACGTAAGATTTTCCACACCTATTAATTTTTTATATTTTTAAAGAAGATTATATTAATGTTTATCTCTTTTGTCCGACAAAATAAATATTACGGATGTGCTTTTCAAGTAGGCCTAAGTAATTTTTGAATTCAATATATTATGCTTTGTTTATGAGGTGAAAGATTCGATCATTGAAGCCAGTAAAACACTGAATCCTCGAATCTCGAATACTTGTCAGGATTCGGTGGATTCGAAGATTCGAGTGGCCCATCTCTAGTTATTTGTAGAATAAACTAATAAAGACAAAATAGAAAAAGTTGTAATTTGGTCGGCTATGGAGGTCACAATAAAAATAATGTGACAATACAAAATTAGTTTGCTTGAATGAATTTATACAGAATTTAACATTGAGATCTGAACTTTTTTTTTAACACCTCGTCTTACTACCCATTTGATTTATACACTTATGTACTAATTACACTATGATGAATTTTACAGATAGTATACCCGCATTTGGATGGAGAGTGGGAAACTTAAGGAATAATTACACTCAATACACATGACCAAGATCTAACTACGATCTCCCTGTCATTGGCACTATAGTCTATTCCAAGATTAGCACCTTAGAACATTCGGCCACTGAAGCGGGCCTCCTTTTTTACTTCCTCTTGACATCTCAGAAAGAAAGTATTGTGATCGTCAAAAAGATCGATCTATAGATGTTGATAAATATCGACGTTTCATGATCCCCCCAAAACAAAAAAGTGGTTTTTGCAATGCTGTCTGTCTGCACCTCAGACTAGAGCCGAAACTATTTTACCGATTGTGTTCAAACTTGGTATCTGGGGTTTCCATAAGGTCCCCCAGGGGTAAAAATTTTAATTAAGTTTTATATCTAGACACTTTATCACTATAAACAAGATGGCAACTCTCATTTTCTTATGAAAATGAGTTTGAGGGTACTTTACATGGGGTAAATTTTCAATTTTGATCATTTCTTCGCAAAATTACAAAATATTATCATTGTAAAATGGCAGTACTATTAAAGATAAAAAATCTTTTAGTTAGAAATATATTTTTTATAAAACCAACATTTTCTTAGCTATAAGAAAAAAAAATTATATATATACACACACACTTTTCAATTCAGGTCTTTGAAAATTAATTTAATTCTTACGCTTTTTGATAGACAAAGATGTTTTTCTTTTCTTAATTTTTCTTTATAGTTGTGGCAAATTAGAAAAAAGAATGGAAAAAATTCCAACAGAGATAAAAATTGGTAGATATCACCAGTATGGTATTTAAAACAACATACTAAAAGTCCCCAACAATCCGAGTTGTGCTCCGGCCGCCATATTGGAAAATGGCAGATGAACGGTGACGTTTGATCATAGCTGCTGCGGCAATTTTTCTCATTATTTTTGTAATCAAATTTGTGATGGAATGTTTACACTTTTATTTCGTGACTTGTAACGAATAAACTCAAACATATGTACACATAGATAAAAAATGGTATATACTTTTTAAAAATCGATAGAATATGACAATTGAGATAAATAAACATACATGACAATTGAGAGAAACAAACATACATGACAATTGAGAGAAACAAACATACATGGCAATTGTGAGAAAGAAACCTAATATGACACTTGAGATAAATAAAACATAATACAAACTGTGGACAATACTGACATGGTCATTTTTTTTAAATGGTTATAATCTTCTTCTGAATCAAGTTCTTGTGAATAACATTTGTTGTCATGTGTGAGACAATATTTTTTTTAGCAATATTATTCTCAGCATTAAGATGTGCATCTTCATCTTCTTCATCTATGTCTTCACTTTCTATGTCATTGTATATTTCATAGTTACAACATACACCACAAAGTTGGGAACATTTTAGTCCAGCCCGTCGACAACCACATGCCTTTCAACATTCCTTCTTTCAATTCCACGATACCAGTTTCAGTAAATATGTGGGAGCTGGGGCCAAATCAGTTGTCATAGGCATCAAGAAACCGTTTTGCATCTTCCAACCCCAGTCAGTTGGATTCAGTTCTATTCCATACCATAACTGAACTTGGTGATAAACTCTCATTGAGTGCCGTTTCACTGCTGCACTAGTTGGGGGTAAAGCTGCCAAATGTATTGGTTTCTGTATTGGACAACTAACTACAGTTCTAGTGAATTTATAATGTCGTAATAAATCCAAAGACTTGATGCTGGTTGGTGAGTCATACACACACAGCAGAAACTGTTCTGCTGCTGTTACTACACTAACTGTTTGATCTTGTTTATTGAATATCTTAACTATCTTCATTAACAATTCATTATTATTTAACATTGTAAATACCTTCTTCTTTCCTTGTCGTTATAAAGCAGAGGTTGTGTCGCAACCTGTCGCTACATGGAAGAACAATATACAACTACACATTTCTGCTCCAAGTTTTTGCTAGAGTTGTTGTGAGCTATACAACTTCTTTGGAATATTACCTCGTCTAGGTTTCACAAAGTATATATTTACATTCTTATCAGCAAGTACAATTAACAGCAAAAGTAAGTCAATATTGTGTCCAACCACTACAACATTTGAATCAGTGTAAGGTAGATCTACGGCAGTGGTGATGATCAATCTGTCTGCATCTGCTAAGGCTCGCTTTACCTGAATTCCCACACTCTCCAGATAATGTGATAAAGACTCAATGAATCTTACTTTATTACTACTGTTGGCCAAGAACTTCTCTTGAGTTGTGCTCGTTATCATTTCTCCCGAAAATTTAATATCTGCAGAATATAGTTTCCTTGAACGACGATTTCTCTCTTCTGATTTAGTACATATTGGGGAGTTGTACCCATCGAAGACAACAACAGTGTTAGCACCATAATAATTTAAGATGTATGATACATAGGTTGCATACAAGTCATTATAAGATGTTTGACAGGGCCAAATAACTCGATGCAGTATATGACTACCATTGAGAACATATGTGTATGTTTCCTCCGAAAGTGTAATTTCACATGGAACAAGTTTTTCCAGAACTTCATATAAAACTGATTTTTTACATTTCCGCATCACAGTGGAATCATCAAATAAGGAAAGTGGTTGTGGCGCTAACTCATACTGAAAACATGCTGATAGATCTTGTGTGTCTACTGTGCATATAATGCGACTAAGCAAGTACATCATGTTCACAGGTATGATTTCATTATGCATCCTAATACTACAGACAACAGCAGACAAAGGTTTTACTCTGTTGGAACGTTTTAACTTTAGATCTGCAAAATTGCTGTTTTTCATTGCTTTCATGGCATCTGTTCCAAGATCAATTGCTGTGTCACAATTTATTATTTCGTCACCAACAATACCAGTAGCAATAGACACAAGTTCGCCTGTTTCTCTAAAAGGTGGATGTTCTTGAAACCATGCCACAAGCTTCTTAACATCCTTATCATCTCTTGCCTGGCGTGATGGTCTTAGTTCAACGTGTTGCTCTTCACAGACACAAAAATTTCCGCAAAATTCTTCAATTGCGTGTGATACGTATGTATCTGTTGGCATTCCTTGAACCCATTTCGTCAGCACACTATCGCTCACTCCACGACCATGTGTGAGGCCAGGCCACCTGATGTTTTCATAGTACGCATAAGGACCTGTTCGATGGTCATGTCAGTCCATACCCCCGACCAAAACTTGTTTGACTGCCTGACAGTGAAAAATCCTTTGGATGTGAACTTTTCGTACTCTTCTGGGGGCATCATTGTGTGTAAGTTGAGCATTTGCTGTAAGTAGAGATGTGCTGACAATTCATATGCAAGGTGATCGGCAGCATGGAAGTGTGGTAGCATTTCCTTCACACACTCAATATGTAACTCCCACTGACCTGATCTTTAGGCTCGAATAAAATGTTGAATCAACTGAACTTGTATGAAACACTGAACCCACAGCTTATAAGTACGACTGGTTTCCGCATTAGAGTTCATGAGTACATTAGGTTTCTCAGACAATGTATTAACAGTTTCATTGCTCTTTATATCAACAGTAGATGCATTCGAGTCATAAGTAACTGGTGAAGTTCGAGTATGTCTCGATTGTTCTTATCAGTGAAATTCATGTTTTCAAAGAGAACACATGATAATGTTAACTGTGTGTTAAAGTGTGCTTGTAATGATCGTGCGTATGAATGTCTATAAATAATTTTTTCAGCAGAATTCGAAGCATATATTACTGACCAAGCTCCTTCCAATCCTCTTCCCCTCATCATGTATCCTATAGCTCCCATGTACTACATAAGCATGTGGAATCCACCTAGATGAAGGACAACTGACGACAGATCTCCGTTATCTAAAGAAGCCGCAACAATTTCAGAGGCTTTCAGATATAGAGTTTGGTCGAAAGTAACAATACATGCATTTTGACCATGTTTCATGCATTCTTCAACTGCGAACATAAGGGATGAGTATAATGGTGAAATGATTGGTTAAATCACAAAAAATTATCTTATTAATGTTATTGGAAATTTTATTTTCTTTAATTTATGTCTGAACACATTTTCGGCTCAGCCTTCGCCATTTTCAGTTAATAAAGCAATTATGATCAAACGTCACCGTTCATCCACCATTTTCCAATATGGCGGCTGGAGCACAACTCGGGACTGTCGGGGACTTTTAGTATGTTGTTTGAAATACCATACTGGTGATATCCTCTAATTTTTATCACTGTTGGAATTTTTTCCATTCTTTTATGAAATTTTGCCTAATTTTACTGGACTGTTAGCAGTGTTCCTTGTTCCTAATGCCATAGAGTAAGTATGTAACAGTGTATATTATTTCATTTATGATCTTTAGTGTAATGTTTCTATAATAATGTTAATGACCTATTATTTTATTTCACAAATCTTAAAGAGTTTTTAGTTTATTTTAGAGATTAAAACAAGAGAAAGTATGTGATGTGCCATACCGTTTTTTTTACTAGGTATCTCCATATGGTCTCCTTTTAAACAAACAAAAAATTATTTTCTCCAAATTATGCTAATCTAAAGTATTTGGTAGTTTGTAAATGTAGTTTAAAAAAAAATTGTATCGTTTTAGGAAAATGTTCCGTTTCTAAAAATCAAAATTGAACATCTTGGGTTTTGGAATTGTGCACAGTATTATTAAAATGTATAGGCCTAAACCAATTGTAAATGTATCCTCATTTAGTCCTGGAGGGTCACATATATCTCTGGGTTCGAGGATCTATATTGTGAGAGATAAATCATGGTATATATCCTGATAGTTATCTGATGATATGTAGCAATCAAAGGAACTTATAATATTTTTAAAGATATTTTTATATTTTAAATTCAATTTGGGAATTCCCTTCATGAAAGAAGTGTAACCAGCTTGGGAATTCCCCTTTAACTTAGGCAGTCAGCAAGGGGATTTTCCTTTATTAATTCAAGCTCAGGCCTTCAGGGGAGTTGTCCCCCCGCCCCCCCTTTAGGGATAATAGACACCAGTGCAGCAAGTCAGAGCTCCACATCTCAGTAATAGTTAGGTTACACCTGGTTGTCTTGAGTTAAGCTTTTGTTATGAAGAGTGCCATTGCTTAGGTTTTTCAATTTCAACATGCCTAAGAAGAATCATATTTGGCAGAACTTTTATTGTACTAATAAGCCTAATAATAGTGGGAAATGGGCTACTTGCAAAAAGTATGAAAAAGATATGCAAGGAATACCAAAGAGGCTTATAGAACTTAGCAAAAAATGTACAGTTGCCTCTTCTGGTGGTGAGGATTAAATTGGAGGTGAGAGTAATTCCCAAAGACAAGATACCCAATCAAAGCCATCTACAATTGGGACTGCTACAATTAAAAGGACAAATGTATCGGGTATGAAGCCTCTGCTAATTTTTATATGTGGCTTACTTGTGGAAGATGTTGTTTTTAGCCCCTTGTGATATTTTCAAAGTTGAGTTTTGTATTTTATTGAAATGTGTATGTCTTTTTGTTAGAGTAAACCCAAAGTAAAAATTGTCTATTAAAGTATTCCTCATTTATTTTACATCTGAATCTATCGTTCCAGTAAAGAAAAAATGTATAACTAAATCGGTGATGAAAGTTTCCAAGGATTCAGATGTAGTTGTAACGTCTAAGACATGGGCTGTCACATAAGTCATTAAATTGGCAGATGTTTTTATTCTACAAATTTCCATTCAATCATGCTTCTCATGAAGAATTTGTGAAAATGTTAGAACTCCTGAGCCCAGATTATGAGCCACCATCACCATGCCTGCTTGGAAATAAAATACTCATCACTATGTATGACTTTTGGTTGAATGCAAGGAAAAATTTCAAGGACATATTGTATCAATGTCATTAGATGGATGGTCAAACATCCATGATGAGCCTCTTATATGTTCAGTGATGACTCAATAAGGAGAATCTGTTTTAGTTGAAACTGTTGGTACTTCAGGCCATTCACACACAGCAGAGTATTTGAGAGAGATTGCATTTAATCCATTAAAAATTGTGAAAATTCATTTGGAGTACAAGTAAAAAGTTTTGTTACACGCAACACTGATAACATTACCAAAATGCCCAGACAGCTAGAAACAACAGATGATGTTGACATAATTCAATATGGTTGTTCCTCTCATTTTTTAAATCTTTTGGCAGAAGATGTTCAAATTCCAATGGTTAAAGACAAAATTATTAAGGTAATAAAATACTTTTGAAACAAACGTTTACCATGAAGGATTATGATCCATGTATCATGATGAATTAAATAGCAACGCTATTATATTTGTTAGTAATGGTTATAGCCACATCTAGATATTAAGTTCTTTAAATTGAAAAATGATACCTGGACACGGGAATCGAAACCAGGACCTTTAGCTTAGTACACCAATGCTCTCTCTAACCACTGAGCTATCCAGGAATCGTCCCATGCCCAGGGTCATTCTTCATTCACACTTTAAGGCAGAGTCTGTGATGGAACTAAAAATTTCCCAGCTGCTTTGTACAAAGCAGCCAAAGGTAAAAAACTTGTGATGCCTTTAGAAGCTTTATGGAATTTAGTGAATGATTCCATTAAGTCATTCCTCGACAACAGAGGAATCTTAATTCAAGTATGATATCGACAAATACACATTTAAAATTGTAAATGATGTTCATATCACAGTTAATGCCTTGAATTTGATGAATATGATGACTCCTATATTGGTGGCATTAGAAAGAGTCCAACGGGATCATGCCACAATTTCTGTTACTATTGAAGTGTGACATAATTTAGAAAATAACCTAAACTATCAACCACACAGTAAGGTGACCTGGCGGTCTAGGAGTAAGGTGCCAGAATTCTGTGCTGGGAGTCTGGGCATGGATGTTGTTGGGGGAAGGGGGTAGCACACGTCCCCTGCCTCCCCTATAATTATATAAATTACCTCACATGAGAAATTTTAGTTTAACTGTAATAATGGAATAAAGTAACATATATGTTACAAACAGAAAATTCAATTCACAACCGACTTGATGACTAAACAATGATAGGGCTTACAACATTCTGTGAAATACTACAATTTGTTTTCAAATGTGGATTATCTTGTTCGGCGGCTGCTGCTGGTTTTACTCAGCTCATCTTGTGAGGCAAAGAGAAATTTCAGGTCTCTCAGACGGCTGAATATATATTTGCATTCCACAATAACTCAAAAGAGACAACCACACTGCCCTTTGTCATGTTCACACAATATCTTGGATACAATTGATAATAGGAAGTTGCTGCAACACTGGTCTCCAGGTCCGAATAATTAAGGAAAAGGGCTTTTGTACCAGTTTTATCCTAATGTTATTTTTTATTTGTTTTCTTGGTTATTGAATTGAATATTTGATGTATTCGGGACAGGGTTATAGACTCAATTGATGTAAGAAAACTTAGAAGCCTGCTACATTTGTATCATGGCTCTAAATTCAAAAAAATTACTTTTGGACCATTTCCAATGACAATCTTAATTATTTTGTCATTCTTTATTTCTTCGCTTTATTATCAAATAGAATTTTCTATAAATTTATTTTGTTTGTGGGTTTGACTTTATTGTTTCTTTTTTCAATAAATTGTGCGTGCATGCCATATTTTAGTGTGATGTACCAAAACAAACTAACAATGAAATTAGCTTTAAATGAAAAATGTCATGTCCCCCCTAAAAATGTACAGCCAACCATGCCCATGGTTCGGGGTTCAATCCTCAGTCCCAGCACAGATTTATCTGAATGCCAAACCCTTCCTTCATTTCTGGTGAGATGTGTTTTAATCACAACTTGTGACTGTGTGGAATGCCAGGCATCCGCCGTGGTTCGGATCCCACGTTAATTGACAATACATCCATCTCTTACCAAATTAATGTCGGGTGGACCTATGGCATTTTACTATCCTATGGAATTACAATACTGTGAAGAGAGGAGAGTACCTCATACATGACGAAATCCAGTCACTGACCACAATCAGAAATAAGATGATATTGCAAATGCTTCTGTTGATTTAAAGAGACCCTACTTTATTGGAAGGAAGGTAGATCTTATCTTCTCGCGAGGGGCAGTCTGCTTTACTGGTTTGTCACTAAGAGAGTAAGGTAAAAACAAACTAATAAGTTAATAAGGTGTGTATACATTAGGCGATCCGAACCTGTAATAATGATCTCAGGTCAATTCAGTATTCATGTGGGTGTGCTATATTTCAATTATTTAATTAGCTATCTTGCTGGCGTCCGGTGTTCAATCTTCGGTCCCGGCAAAGATTTATTTGATTGCCAAACCCTTTCCTTCACCTCTGACAAGACATCTTGTGAATGTGGGGAATGCTAGGCCTCCACCGTGGTTCGGATTCCACGTTAAACTGTAGGTCGTTTATTTCATCTCACAATCACCCTACCATTACACAGCGTAATTGCGTATAATCCGAACGTGTAGTAAGACGCGGTGCTAATAATAATTAGCTATCTTAACTCAACTAAACGTCAGATGACGAAGAAACCTTAGCCTTTATTTTGTGCAATGGTGCTATGTATGATACCATGGCCAAACTATTTTTTTGAACTCTGTGATGGCGTATAGTTGTATAAAAAACGAGCTGGTTCGGAACTACTGCGAAATTTCAAGTTCCAGCACCTTAGTGGACAGTACAACAACTTTACCGTGATGTCTCTCACAGACTTTGAGAATTTGATTAATAAAATGGGACCAAAAAAACCAATTATTTTTCGTTTGCAAACATCTGCTTGTCCTGCTAATTAGGTGATATCCTTGCCTCCTTGGGGTCCCACTAAAGACTTTTTTTTTACAATATTCTATCAACTGAAATACAAGTTCCTCAGACCAGTTCTCCGAGCACGCAACAAACACGTCCCAACTAGACTGACGAATCCCTTTGTGTTCATTGGAAAAACCGACAGCCGGCGGATCACTGCGAATGGTTCGTAGCGCGCTCGCAGGCCCGTCCTAATTAGGCGAATCTGTTACATTACAGACTCAGCTCGCCTAATGTATATGGGGCTTTAGATATTGGGAATTTTGTAGGTGTTCAAATAGACGATGCGACGAAAGAAAAATTGCTGAAGACAACCTGGAAACCTCCCCATAACTACAAGTTTTAATTGAAACAAATAGGCGTTTAAAATTTCGAATGGAATGTCTACGAAAAAATGCATGGCTCTCCTCTGCTAAGACGAAGAGTGCATTTTGTCGAAGATGTGTCATTTTCGCCTCAGAATCTGCTATAAAAGTAGGCAACCAGAAGCTCCATACTCTTAGAGCAAGATCTTTTAATAAGGGGAAAGATGAATCGGTAGTTTTTCGAAATCACCAAAATTCAGAGTATCATAGAGTGGCATCAGATAAAACGGAAAATTTTCTGCTAGTTGTGGATGGAAAACACTCGAACCTATGATAGATTATTTCTAGTTTTGGCAGATGAAACTACGGACATAGTTAAAACTAAGCAACTCATTTTGTGTGCCTTATGTCGATGATTTGAAAGGTGTAGTCCAGGAAGACTTTATAAGATTTGAACACGTTTTTGATGTTACAGGTCGCATTTTGGCAGGCAATCCTAAATAGAATTGATACTTTGGGCCTAGATGCCTAAGAACTTATTGCCCAGGAATATGTGGCCGCTGCAATGAGTGGGCATTTGAATGGGGTGTGTTCACACATAAATGCAAAATTTCTAAACGTCTTATAAGTACATAGCGCAGCACACTCGCTCAATTTATCGAAAGGAAGTGGGGTGTACCTTCAGTCCGAATTGGCTCAGGAACAGTTTATTATATAAGTACTGCACATTTTTCAAGTCCTCGCTACAAAGTACTGAAAAACTTTCAATAATAGTGACACAATATTTTACTCCAACACTCCACAGTGCGTTACTTACACTCTGACACACGTTGAGTGCAAAAACACGATTCAATACTTTGATTTATAGAGCTATACGTTCCAGTTGAACATGCCTTTGAGCACATTAAGATATAATCTCACCCAGAATGTGCTCAAAAAGCTCATCAACTTCTTAGTTGTATCAACAAAAGATAATTTGTTCAGGCTTTCAACACACCAATGAAACTTTTCACCTACACATTGTATCTTTGTAAGACCCTACTAAGTGTGAAAATATTGATCTTTGTGAATGTTCCTCCTGTATTAAAAATTTACTGATTCAGTTAGAAACACTTTTATAGAATGTTTAAAGTGAATTTTATTCTCTATTTGATGATGCTGAGACAATGCTTCAGCTCATAGATGAAGAAATTAATTTCAATTCCATGACGCACTATTAGACAGATAAGAAGGGATAAAATGCCAACAACAATATCAATAGAGTATTTCACACGCTCACTTTACGTCCCTTTTATAGACAACATGTTTTCCTAGCTAGTGACTAGTTTTTTTAAAACACAAGCCTGTTTCTGGCCTTCTATAACATTCTTCCAAACCATTGCTTAGGTTTTAACTTGTTTGATAATCACCTCCAGAGTTGCATTGATTTGTATAAATACACTTTTTATGGGCATAAACCTTTCTAGTAAAATTTTCAATCTAGAAGGAAAAGTGAGGAAAAACTGAAAACAGCTTAAGGCCCACAACTTCCATAGAAACCTTTGCTATGTGCTACGAGGATATATTACCTTCGCATTTTTGTATCACTTCCTTTTTCAACAGCATTACCGGAAAGCACTTTTTCGACTCTTGCGGAGGTCAAAGACGCACCTTCGGAATTAAACAGGTTAAACCGTTTGGCAGGATAAGCTCTCATGTCTATTTATTCTGAGATAGGTATTGATCCACAATACATCACACGTTTCGTGAAACAAGGGCCTCACTGTGTTAACTTTGATTTGTAATATTATCTTTTACAAAATATGGTACTTTTATAAAATATTTATTATTTTGCTTGTAAAGTATGTATATGCTATTTTTTTAACCCCCTCCCTCCCCATCATCCGAACAAAATTCTTAGATACGACGGGCCTGCGCAGTATCGTCAACTACCGCATTAACTTGGACATTGTGACACGAACCATTTTCTTTTCGCGCCAAGCACCTGTTGTGTTTCCCAACATAAACTAAAATTTATGTGAATATTAATTTACCTAGCTTAGCAATTCAACGAACATATCTTGATCAATTCAAAGAAAATTCCAGAATTATCTAGGATCTTGCAATGCAAGCTAGCTCCTTTAGGAGTGTGTTAGATTCGCCCATGCTAGCTCATCGTGCTGTCATATGTACAGTATTTTTACCTCAATATAAATTAGTTCTTCAACCACTTTAACCCACCTCGGTAGCGTAGTTAGCTAACGTGCAAGTCATGTTAAGCTAGACTGCCGAGGACGGGGAGGTCGAGGTTCAAATCTCACTCGGGTGAACTTGGGGGGGGGGG